>MU394160.1:0-86541 GCA_022578605.1 Camillea tinctor
TAAAATTAAAATAAAAAACGCTAAGCAGTTTTTTCGATATTATTAATAAATATTTTTAAATTTAAACTTAAATTTAAAAAAAATTAAAGAAATAATTTAAAATTTAATATTATTTATTAAATTTTTTTAATATTATATATAAGCATTTTTTTAATATATAATTAAAACAAATATAAATAAAAAAGCTTTTAAAAACATTGCACATTATTTTTATGCTATAAAAATAAATAAAAAAAAAATACTTTATTTATACGGTTTTTTATAGTTAAAAAAAAATATTAACTTAAAAAAACTAATTAATAAGTTGTTTAATATAATAAAAACTATTAAAACAAACCTTAAAACATAACAATTTAAAAGTTTTTAATAAAATTTAAATAAAGTGTTTTATTAAATTAATAATAATTTTAAAAAGTTTTTTAATAAAATAATGTTAAAAGCTTAATATAATAAAAAAAGTAATAAATATAAAGTTAATAGTAAATTTTAAAAAAATATAAATTATTTAGCTAATTATATAAAGTTTAAAAAAAACTTTATTACAATAACTACTTAAAAACATAAATATAGTTTTATATACTATAAATACTTATAAAATAAACAAAATAAGCTACAATTTAATTTACGTTTTTTTTATTATTTTAATTAACTATAGCTTTTATTAAAATTTACTTACATTAATAACAAAAAAGTTTTATATTTATAACGTTAAAGTTATAATTATAGTTATTAAAATTTTATTATTGCAATAATATTAAAACATAACTATAACTTTTTTTTAATTTTTATTAAAGTAAAAACATTAAGTTTAATATACTATATAACAAATTATGCTATAAAGCTTAAATTTTTAATATATTAATAGTTAGCTTTACTTATTGCTTATATTAATTATTTAAAAAGCAATATATTTAACTTTACTATTTTAAATTATATTTAAAACTTAATAATAAAAATTTTAAATAAACTTTTTATAAATAGAAAAATATTATTAATAAAAATTTATAATTAAATATTAAAGTATAATATAAACTTTTTTTTAGCTAAAATTTAAAAAATCGTGTATATAAACACTTTATATTAAGCAATTTAACGTTAGTAGCTTTATTTTAAAAGCTAGTCGTTAAAATAAAAATATAATTTAAAAAGCTTTAATATATATAGTAGTAATATTGCTTTAAAAATAAGTTTTAATTTAAAAATAAGTTTTAATTTAAAAATAAGTTTTAATTTTAAAGCAAATATAAAAGCTTTTTTAAAGTTAAAAAGTTTAACTTTTGCAAAAAAAAATAAGCTTAAGCTTAACATTTTTATAACATATAAATATTATAAAAACCTTTTATAAAATATATACTTTTATAATTATTTATGCTATATTTATATTAAGCTATATTAAAAAGCTAATTTTATAAATTAAATTATTTTATTTTTTAAAAAATTAACTAAATTTTTTTATTATTAATTTTTATATATATTAAATAAATTTGCAATATTTAATTTATAAAAAGTTTTACTTTTTAACGTTAACGACTTAATTAAATTTTAACGAGTTTTTACTATATAACTTACTTTATTTATTTTATAATAATAATTTATTAATAAAATTATTTATAATATTAACGTTATATAAAAAAAATGCTATATTATTTTACTAATTAAACTTTAGCTTATTAATTAAAACTTTAATTTTTTGCGAAAATTAGCTAAAAATGTAGCAATTAATATTTAGCAATAAAATTCGCAATTTAATCTGCATAACGAAAATATTAACGACTTTTTTAATAAAAATAAAAAAAATAAAAACGCATTTATATTAACATAAAATAAATTTTTTTTTTTAATATTTAATTTATAAGCTATTATTAATAATATAATTTTTTGTATTAATATACTTTATTTATTTATTTAAAACGTTATAAACTTAAATAATATTAATTTTAATTTTATATAAAATTATTTAATTAAACTTAAACTTTAAGTTTATAAATAAATAAAAAAATTAATAAACGTTTTAAAATTAAAAAAAAAATTGTTTAAACGTTATTATACTTTATAAAAAGTAAAATTAAAAAATTTTAAGTATTAAGCTTAATGTTAACTTTAAAAAAACTATATTAATTTACTTAACTTTATAAAAAGTATTAATTTAAACTAAGTTAAAAATTTTTTTAACTTTAATAAAAACTTTATTTATTTTTATTTTTTAATTAAATAATAATAAAAACTTAAGCTTTTAAAAAAAAAAAAACGGTTTGATTTTTTTTTAAATAAGTAAAAACTACGAAAAATTTAAGCATTAACTTTATTAAGTTTTTAAGTTAATAATATATTTTAGTTAATAATTATTTTTATTTAAATTAAATTAAATATTATTTAAAAAGCTTTAAAGCAGTAAAAAATTAATAAATATAGCTTAAATAAAAAGTAAGCGTAAGTAATATTAATTATAATAAAACATTTAATAAAGTTAAATATATTACGTTAATATATATTAATTAAAATATTAAATAAAAAATTTGCTAAAGCTTTAATAAGTTATAGTTATAATTAATAGCAATTGCTTTTTTATTTAAAAAATAAAAAAAAAACGAAAAAGTTAAAAGTTATTAACATAATAATAGCTTATATAAAAGTACATTAAATAAAAAGCAATATTATTTTAATAGCAATATTAAAAGCTATTACTATAAACATTAATAGCATAATTATTTATTTAGTTGCTTGCTTAAAGTAGCTAAAAAAAAAAATAAAAAAATAAAAAAATAAAAAAAGCAATAGTAATAAGCTAAAATTTACAAAAAAATAAAAAAACATGTAAAAATAAAAAAACATATTAATATTAAATAAATATAGTATATTAAATAAAAATACTTTATATTAATTAAATTAAAATTTAAAGCAGTTTTAAAAATATAAAGAAAATTTTAGTAAAATTTTTATTGTTATGTTTTATAAAGATTTTTTTTAATTTTAACTCGTTTTAATGTTTAAACGAAATATTTTATTTTTTTTAAAAAATTTTAACTATAAAAAAAAAATGTAAACTTAAATATAGCTTTAAATAATAATAATAGTTTATTAAGCATTATAAATAAACTTATAATATTTATTAATAAAAAGCATAACTTTAATTATAAATTATAAAAAAGGTTTTAATATATAATTTTACTTTAAAAATAAATAAAAACGCAATTAAATATATAATTTTAAAACTTTTTATAACGCTTTTATAATAAAAAATAAACTATTACTAATTAAAAAAAATTAAACAGCTATTAAAATTTACGTAAAAAAATACACGTAAATAAAGATATTAAAGCAATAATTTTTTATAACTTTATAAAATACTTTTTAAACTTTTAAACCGTTATTAATTTTATAAATAATAATAATTAGTACTTATATATTTTTATAGCAAAACATACTTAAAAAAGTAAAAATATTACATTATATAAAATAAAAAAAGCTTTTGCTTATATAAATAAAAAATAAATAAAAATATTTTTTTATTTTTTATTTATTTGTAATATATTATATATTGTAATAAAAAACGTATTTTTTAGCTTAAAAATAATTAATAGTATAAAGTATAAAGCAGTTTAGTTTATTTTAAATTATTATTATTATATTATTTAAATTACTTTTAACGTGTTTATTATTATTAAACTTTTATAAGCTATAATTATAGCATTAATAATAATATTTTATTTGCAACTTTTTAGTTTAAAACTAAGCAAATTATCGATTTTTTTATTATATATTATAGTTAAACTTTTTAAAATGTTAAAATTGTTTAAAAAAAAAGGATTTTTATTAATTTTAACATTTTTAATAATAAATTATAAAGCGTAAAAGCAAACTTTTTTAAAAGCATATTTAAATTTAATATTTAAATTTACTTTTATAAATAAGCTTAACTTTATAAATATTTATATATAACTTTTACGATTAATTAACTTTTAAAAGTTAAAATTATTAAGTAAAATTTTATAATAATATTTTTTTAACTTAAAAATTAATTTTAATATATTAAAAACGTTAAAAAAATTAAAAAATTTAAACATATAAACAAAAAAAGCATATTATTTAAAATGTTAAAAACTTTAAAACTTAATAATAGTTAATATATAAAGCTAGCTATATAATTAAAATGGTTTTATTATATAAAATGTTTTTTAATAAATAAATGTTAAAATTTATAATATAATTACGTAATTTTTATTTATACTTAAGTTTATATATATAATTTTAACTATAATAATATAAAAAAAATTAAAATGTTAAAGTTATTATAACTTTATAAAATAAAGTACGGGTTTTAAATAGCTATAAAAAAAAACAAAACTATAATAAAAAAAAATAAAGCTGCATTTTATTTAATTACATAATTGTTACTAGTTATAAGCTTAAGTATTACTTAACTATAAAGAAAAACCGTTAAAATATTGTAATTATAAAGTTGTTAAGTTTAAGCGCAATAACCGATTAGCCAATTATAGCGCTTATTGCAAGCTTTATAGCGCTAGTCTTAATAGCGTAGGTTTTAATTTTGGTCGCCGTGTGTGTTTTCCTCCAGACCCCCTTTCGAAACAAACCCCATTCCTAAACGGAAGGCATCGTGAAAAGCTAGAACACTGATATAAAATCAGAGAATGTCAGAACACAGAATTCGAAAATAGTAGATTTAGGCCCTGATGGTCCAATATACACCCGTACAATATAACATACTTCATACTTATCGCTGAGCGACCTAGAGAACCCCTCAGATGCTAATACTCCTCCTAACATCTGTGTGTCAACTGTATTGACGAGGACAACGCTTATAATAACTCTACCCACGTGCGCGCCTAATCTCAACGTTCACTGTCGATTCCAGGTAGACCACCCAGAATAGAGTTCGTATTACTGTTCGAGTAGTTCAGGGTCAGATGAACTGACTTTCCCCGAGGCGTGGGTGTTTCACATATTGTGCATGTGAGTCACCCCGCTGTCAGTATCCATCAGACCCGACACCATGGACCCGGCCGTGATGTCGTAATTAGTTCCTGCTTCTGCGTAACCACACACGCTCGGCAGTTGACATTAGTCGGACATGTGCTCGGCAAACCAGAGTGCGCGTGTGAAGGCGATCAAAGGGATCAGCCCATACAGACTTTATGCTGAAATCCCATTAATTCTCTATATCCACCCTACTCCTCTTCGGCGACTAGCTACCGTGGCGTTATTCACCGACCCCGTTTATCATAGGGCCAGAAGAGTAGCATGGAGGAGATATCGGTCCAGAAGCCAGCTCCAAGAAAAGCAGTCTATAATATATCAATAACTTTAAATGCGATATTTAGTATGTACAACTAATATCAGGCGTTTTCTTTTTCGGTTTTCTTTTTTGCCAGTGGAGCGGGGTGGCAGGCCAGGGATATTAGTATCCCACCCAGATCCTAATAATTGAAATATAAGGGCGTATTTATACTGTGATAGCTATATGTAAAGTGCCCTTAAGTGATAAAAGGCATTTCATAATTATAATTAGAGAACAGTATGTGCTCCTAAACCCTTCTATTGAAGACAAATCGTTGCTTGTGCTTAAAAGTTCTCATGTGTTCCAAGATGTAAAGAGTTAATATGATTCAGCGGGACCTTTTCTAAAGCGTAGGTAGACTTGGTGGGTTAATAGTAAGTGTAGGTTCGACTCCTATGAGCGCTATTGGTATCTTACTATTAGCTCATCTGGTAGACCACAAAGGCCAAGAACAGGTAAAAAGGAAATTAAAAAGAAGCCCAAACTTGCAAGGTTCACTTGAAAACATTTGATTGTGTGCTAAGAAAACTACGAATATGGGTATCATGACGCAAAACGGCAAATCGCATATACCCCCTTATTTTTCCAACCCAAGTATACCACCTATCCCTCTTTAATCTCTCAGCTCCTCTACTTCCTCCTTGATTCACTTTGATATAGCCCCAGCCAACTGCGCGGCCGCGGCCACCGCGCCCACACCCGCCGCCCACTGCAAAAGCAGCATGGCCAGCCACCCGTCACTCCCACAGATCACACCGTACAGCACGAGCGCGAGAATCTCCGACACGACGCTCACGGCGATGGCGACGTAGAATATGAGCCTGCCGTTCACCTTGATCTTTTCCTCGCGGTCGCGCAGCACGGCGACGAACAAGCAGATGACGAGGAGGACGCGCAGAACTAGTTCACGTTCAGACACGTTGGTGATTTGTCAATAATCCAAGTACCAAGGGCAGGCTTTTAGAGTCTCGGGGAGGTGAAGGGAGTGTGACGACTTACGGATCTGCCCCAGCCCTTGCCAGAACGCAGGGTCGTTCCGGTTGTCGCAGCTAGACCGCTGGAAGGGAGACTTGATGTTCAGGGCGACGGCGTAGCCAAGCAGCACGCTGCTTATGGCGATGGCCACGACTACCAGGGCCCAGAGGGTCTGCTGAGAGAGCATGCGCCCAAGCGGGCGCTCGCGGAAGGCCGCTGGTAGGAGAGGCATCGTGCGCCTAGTTACTGCAATGTGGAATATTCTGGGGAATAGGTTGGCTATGAACGCGAAATAGATCGACACGCGTGAGTTGAGCGAGAATGGTAGTCGAGTCTCCAGCTTGGTTGGTTGGTGTATGTTTGGTTGAAGATGCTGCTGTGCGATGTATGATATAGGTACTGTGAAGGAATAATATGGGAGATAAGTTCGGCGGTTAGTTCAATAAAGTATTTAAGCTGTCGAGGTTGACTAGGATTTTTTTATTGCTTGATATTCACCTATGAATAGAACAAGTCACATGTTGTTCATCATGTGAGTGTTGTCTTTTGGACTTATCTTGTGAATCCCACTGACTAGGATCCGTGATCCAAATAAGTACAGAAGATGTGTTGGTCTTACAAAATGACATAGAGAACTGTAACATATATTTACTTGCGTAATGAGTAGTAGGCAATTTACTTTTTCCAGAATATACCCAGGTAGGTATCCTGAAATAAATGTTTTTCTTCTCTTTTTTTCTTTTACCTAAGTAAGTCAAGTATTAGTACCTATAGGCTACGTATTCCCCTTCTCTCAAACAATATACAAAGCTAAATGGTTTGATATCCAGTCATTATACCAGTGAATCTTAATTCTAATGGATGAGTCCGTTCGATAAGCAGAGTTCAGTTTACGACCGAGGGATTCATCGGACTTTCTTATGTTCCTCTTTTTCTTGCTGGCATAATCTAAAGGCAAGGTAAAATGCATTTGATTTATATCTACCGCTCTTCTGATGAATTCTTTCTCAATGAGTACTGTATTAGTGTGTGGCAAAAATAAGGAATACTTACTTTAAGCCAGACTTGTCACTTTAAAGAATGTATCCTAGGTATTTAGTTATATCCCGAGACCTCTTCATGGTATTGACCACTTCAGGTGATCTGTTACACTACACTGTATGAATTGAGTCTTGGCACTGTATATAGTATAAAGGTCTAACCTTCAAGATCCCAAGATCTTGAAGATACAATACAATTCATCTTGCTTTCATCACAATACATCACATGATTCCTCCACAGCCCCTACAAACACTCGGCTCCTGAAACCTTAGCACGTAAGTGCTCTTTATTGGATTTCCTTCCGGGTGTCGCTCCCCATGCCTGCATATCCGGAGACGGTTGAGACCTGTCCAACTTCCCAGCTGAGATACTGTAAGACGGAAAACATGCGGCGGAACTGGAAGCCCTCTTGAGTTCTCCCAGTGTTTTAAAGGCAATTTCAGAGCGAACCCTTTCGCTCCAGATGACAAGACCACCATTCCCACTACCTCATCATTGGCTTCTGTTAGCCTCTGGTAACTACTAGAAGTCCTTTGGCGGCGAGAGTTTGATGTTGGTATAAATTGAACATCTTGATGTTGGCAGCTTTTAGGGAGAAAAATGGTGCCGCCATTTTCGCAGATACCACGAGATTCCCTTGATTCTGTTTCTCTCTCTTCAATTTCCCGGTATAGCGGAATGCGTAGTATGCGTAGCATCATATGACTCACTGTTAAAAACAAATAATCGTTCGTCCAGGTCAAAGTGAAGCCCCGGGCGTTTTGTATGTGGCATGTACATTTCGCTGAGATCCAGTGATCCATTGGAAGCGAGGTTTGATATATCAATCGAGGTGGACACCTTGTTGGATGACGCTCTGATAATAGAAAGGGTAAAGGTCTGGTAGGGCTTCTCAGTGGCCCCCTTGGTACCGGCAAGACCTTAACAGCGGAGGTAGTGGCTGAGCAAGCTAGAAGGCCACTATATGTTGTAACGGGTGGTGAGTTGAGTGTAGATCCTCAAAAGTTGGATAATACTCTAGCCGACATACTATCTACTGTTCATCGATGGGGATGTGTCCTATTGATCGATGAGGCCGATACGTTCCTCCACAGAAGGGGTAGTGGACAAGTTCTTCAGAATGCACTAGCCAGCGTCTTCTTAATGAGGCTAGAGTAAGTAATAACCTAAAAGAGAAAAAAAAAGAGACCATTCGAAGCTGACAATTAGTTCCATGTATGTAGATACTTTGAGGGCATCCTTATCCTTACAACCAATCGTCGACAAGACATTGACGATGCGTTCAAGAGTATATTATCCCTTGAATTGGCCGAGAGGCTACAAGAGTCCAATTCTAACATATCTATTAATTAAATTGCGTCCACTTTAAGTTTCACTACCCAGCTCTGGATCAGAGTGGTCAGCTTGCTGTCTAGAGAAACTTCCTACCTGATATCGCCAACTGTGACTTGGAAACACTAGCCCACACCGAGGTGAATGGCCGGGAAGTAAGTAACTACCATTACTATGCATCACTATTCATAATTGTTACTTGGGCTAACTCACAAGCAGATAAAAAATACGGTCTCTTGTGCATCGCTCATTGCTAAAGCCTCTAAACAACCCCTGACTGTGGACCTCGTCAAGGATGTCATGGATAACTTGACGTGCTCTTGGGAAGAAGACTCTAAATAGTCGTTTTGTGAGAAATATCGTGTATGTACACTAGATATTTTGTACATAGCTGTTAGTTTAGACGTGAGCTTAGTAAACTAGGTAGGTTAGCGAGTACTCGGTAGTCTGTTAAACAGAGAGTCTATGTCTCAAAATACTGGACATTACGAGGTCTCTTTTTTCTAATAACCCTTCTCTTATTACCATAAGTTATAAGCATTAAGGTGTATACTGCCTATATTATACCAGTGTTAAAAATCATGGGCTACCGGCATGCCTACCTAGGTACGTATCTCCTTTTTGCTATGTAATATATATGACATATACTGTGATACTCATTTTAATACAGGAAAATCACTAGGCTTCTTTGTCTCTTACTGTACAATAAATTATGGAAAGAATAGTGCTAAAGTAAAATACCTTACTTAGTGACCATTTCAAATAAAATCCTTCGTGTCTTTCTATACTTATCACTCCCTCATTCCTCATTGTTCGACAATCCAGCCTCTAAACGACTCGTATGGGTCCTTGATAAGGTAGATACCCCTGAGATACTTCCATCACCTTTATGCAGCTCACGTTTCTCTCCTGTTTTCTGTTCTTTTGCTCTTTCATCATTAGATCTTTGGACAGTGGCTCTCATATACTTGGCCCATTCCTTGAAGGCTGCGATCTGTGTCCCCGAGCTACCATCGGCGTCTTTGAAGCGGCTTGCATAGAAGAACTTAGATACATCCCACCATAGCCACCAAGCACCAAGCACAATGATCGTCAACGGGATAGATACTGTCCAGAATATCCAAAAACGGTCACTTACCACTTTACCTCCATCAGAGGACGAGGTATCAGCTTGCCAGTCAAACATACTCATACTGAATAAAGTTGCAATGAAGGTAGCCGGTAGGAATACCGCCGTAACAAGGGCAAGTGTCTTCATTGCCACACTGTCCATCCCTGCCTGTGCACCCATTTGCGCGCTCCTGTTGTTATCGAGCTGTGAAGCTACCGTGGAGAGCTAGCAAATTTATGCAAGTTAGCATTTATTCCTACCACGTAGGCGGATTTAGTATTCGGGTTGTTACATACGACATCGAGCTGTACTTCCATTGTTGAAATGATCGCCTCGATTCCAACCTCAAATCCTGTGGCTCCGCTATCAAACCCCCGCAAAAGATCCCTGATCTCCCGATGGGCTTGCCACCGAGCTTCCGAGCCATCACAATAAACCGGCAATTGGCTTATCTCATCCAGCACGTCCATCAAAAACTTGATTGATCTCTTGGTTGTCTGGAGGGCCCTTCGGACGCTGATAGCCGCACATAAGATATCGTTGACTTCCTGGATGAAATTGGCCCGTTTCGCTTTGGCGTCAGCATCGTTATTATATCCTCCGAGGATGTCAGCCATCTCCTCGTACGACCTTGTCTTCAACCTTTCTCGGATGTTCTCCGACTCAGCCCGGAGTTTCTCCCGTGAGAATTCTCGTATACCCGCAAGTTCATGGTGTATAAAAATTACTGGGAGCAGTAACGGATGATGCCAAAGTGGTGCAGTACGGTTCAGCGCTCCCGAAAACCTCGACTCGAAAGTACGATGAGACGAATCACCATGGTCTATTCTGATTGCATTGAAGCCACGGAAAAAAGCAGTTGTAGTACGCGTACTGAAATTATGTGATAGAGAAATTCCAACCCTTGGCAGCTCTGGTATATACGGGCTTCTCATGGTGATATCTAAACCCATGCTCGATAAATAGTCGTCAGAAAGAAGTTACGCTTTAGAATAATAGACAAAGAAAAGTCGAGCGTAATCTCACCTATACATGTTGATCCGTCACTTTCCTGAATTATCTCACTGGAGTGTATTCCCCACATATTTCCAAAGTTTGGCAAAGTCTGGATGGGGAGTTTTAGATGTCGCTCTGCGGCTTCAAAGGACTCGCGACTCATATAAAAGCGCGGCTCTTTTTTCGTGGTCTTTGTCCAGCGACCATCGTCAGCCCTCTCTTCGTACTCTATTTCTGTCTGACTTTCATGGCACATCAGAAGTCGAATATGCCCCTTCCACCCCCTTAATTGGTGCCCATCATGGGTTCCACTTCCCGTAAGCCATCCCTCAAGCTCATTGTCTTGTAGCTCTGTAGTACGAGGTCCACGAATGAATCTTTTAGGGCCCAGTTTACCTAGTAACGAATTAGTTAGGCCTCTCGAGTGTAATTCATGAACTAGTTACTGAAGTTTGGCAATTGCCACACTTCTATCGCCTTTAGTGGCAGTTCTCTAGTTGTCCCCGTCCATGCTTGGAGTTGCTTATGGTGTTTGGCTATGCCTTGGAACAGAGAAAACTGTTGTTTCTCCATGTGGATTCTACATATGCTAAAGTTTGGTGTTGTAGACGAATAGTAGCCAACTTGGGTACTCAAACACAAGTTACCAGGCCAATGTGGTCTTTTATGATGGATACCAATGTAAATATACAGTCCTTGAGTTGATTATTACAACATATTCTATCATACGTGTCAGCGAAACTTCATTTGCTGGCGTGAGATTTGTGCACCTCGATCGGCGATCGCAGAAATGCCTAATAATTGGTCCGTTTGGGTGTCAGCTTTCTCCGCAGATCATCCATCCAAAGTGACAGATGGAAGTTCAACATGCTGTATGATATCATCACATAAATTATCCATGATTTTATATATACTACTTTATAACTCTTTATCAAAGTATAAGGAGGGCTGGGGGTTGGAATATCATGAAGGAGAGGCCAGGGAGATGAGGAAACTCCCCGTCCGCTAGTCCCATCGGACTGTGAATATACTGTAAATCTTTCACTATTAAGCGAAGCTGAAACTGTAGCTTGATCTCTCCACCCCGCATGTTATTCTGAATAGCGTATTAAGATCGAAAATCGAGGTATGGATCCAGGGGTCCACGTAGGTGGCGCATACCAGCTTTCAGCTGACGGTGATTCTTATTAATAACAGAATCATATATATTGAGTGTAGTTACACAAGTTCATAGCGGGCGCTGGTCCTATAGCTGTCCCCTTTCACCCTCATATTCGACAGTAATTAGCTGAGACCGTCGTCAGCGGCCGATATGAATATCCTTCAAATGCAAGTGAGATATGATTCGAACGAACCCCCTAGCGATAATTGCCATGTGCAATGCTGTGCAAGGCACGACGTTAACTATTCCACAATGCAGGTTCTGTACAACAGTACAAGGGCTATAGTCAATGTCGTTAGTTGACGTGTCAGCGTGTGTGAGAGCCGCACTGTAAAATGATGTCAAGCTCTATATACTAAGACACATGTTTGCGTCGAAGTGAAGTAATTCTAAGTCTTAGTATATAAATCGTGACATAGCACATTTCAAGTTAGTCCTTATGAAAAGGTTGTCAACATTCGTCGTTTTATAATGTCCAGTTCTGTTTAAATTCATGAAGACCATGTTCCTAGTATTTATCAGAAAAACATGTTTTTTTGATAACCGGAAAGGGGTAAACCGATTTAGAGTGCTTATATATAACTATTTAGCTATGTGAACAGTGAGGTAAGTATTTATGCTACTTGATTTCTAGAATAAATGCAGGTATAAAAACGTTATTAACCCTATTATAACGACAATATCAAGACTTGATATCAGTAGGTCTTAAGGAAAAGTATTCAACTGGCATCAATATTCAACATCTATAAGTTTCATCATTAGTAGTATATGTTTAGTCTATAATGAAAGCCTTCAATCTTCACCTTCTTAATAATCTGTGATTCTAGGGAGTAACATAGGTCGAGTAATATATTTCAGACATTGCTATATCAGCGCCATATTAGGAGACTATAAAATAAATGCTACTGTATTGTTTGGTACCCCTTTTTATATTATGTGGAGAAGAGAAGCCAATCCGTGAATTATATAACCAGAATCCATAATAGGGGTGATATAACATTTAGAAGATATGATGTCCTCTAGATAGTATATTGAGTATATTGCTTTAAAGCTATTTTCAAAATTCATTCATATTATGATTCATCATGGGCTTCTTTCATTATGGACATGCAGTTTTTGTTTATGCTCAATACGATCCATACTCGATATGAAGACAAGAACCCTAAAACAGAAAACCCCAAGGGACATTTTATGACTGCACTTACGGTAGACTTCCAGGAAAGGGATGTATCAAGCCATATCTATAGCTAGGCCTAACCATCTATGACACATCGGGAGGGTAATGAATTAGGAAGAAGGTTCTCTCGTGAGGATCCTAGCTAGCTGATAGCAAACCGCTTCCTAACAGAAGTATCATACGAATACCACTAGTCATTAAAATCACGTAACCTCTGAAAGAGCTTTCCTTCTTTTGTTCTTCTTACACCAGGACGGTCTTCTATATCACGCGACCTATCTCTGAAACCTATAGCTTTGCCTAAAACTTTTCCTGCAGCCCGGTTTCGGAGCTGGACGAATAGACGCAGTCGATGATGTTTTCTCTAAGCAATGAATCACACTGGGCTTGATAAAGAGCAACGTCATCGACACCAAAATGCACAGATGCCTAGAGTCTTATCATGACTCCTTAAGACGTTGGGGTCAACTTGAAGGGTCAAGACCTCCGGTTGGCTAAAGAGGCGCCGGACTGATAGCTATGATGTCTCGGTCGTCGTTGAGGTGCATAAGCATAATACAACTTCACCGACGGCTATCGAGACCCTTGACGTGAAAGGACAAGAAGGGTGGAGGCCTCTCTACATGATGTTATGGGGGCTATAGTTATTACGACGTATATAGTGGCAGTAATCGTAGTCGTAAGACTGTGGATTATTGTCGCCAAATCACTGGACCAGGCGTCAATTGTCGACGTAGATTGAGTGAGCAGGCACAGCACAGCCACTTCTCAGATATATCAAATTCGTTTGTAAATCAAACCCAGTGTGCTGACACTGTTGCGCGAAATACTCTCTATGAATCATCGTGATATTGATAATCAAGGACGGACATGGCAAGGGTGTGTACGCAGTGACAATGAGTCGCGGGATCTAGCTCATCGTCGAAGGCTCAAAAAGCCCCAGCCAGCTTAGTTGATGGCGGGCAATTATTTTGAGAAAAGGACAAATGAGATGCTACAGAAAAGCCTTATCTTTGGTTTTCCTCGACAGTTGCACTAGTCTCTCGGGAGGACAAGGAGATGCGGGATCGCATAATGGATGGACGGTGAGCCTTGCAGGAATCCAAATGACTGGGAATGAGGCGACTTCGACTAACTGGTACACACGGCTGCATGTGACGCGGCAATAGGAAGAAAAGGCATACAGACAGAACGTCTAACGTCGCCGGAACTTCAAAATGAAACATGAGCCAATGGACGTGACGTAGAAGTAGCCATGTTCTACCTATTAGGGCATATAGATTTGTGCACTTGGACAAGAGCCGACCAGTCAGTCTCACCAATGAAAAAAAGAGCTCCATTGCTATTGCGACCCTACCTACGACGGTCAAAGTGCTGTTGCCTACGAAACTTGTAGCGTGAATAGATTCATAGGATCTGAAGGGCGTATTTCACATTTGCCGTTCAACAAAATTTAAAAAAGCCGCTGGCTGGGGTTATTGCAAGAAAAATGTCGTTGCAGTCATCGTCGTCGTAATTAGAAAGCTTGCCTAGTAAACTCCGGGCTTCCGGGGCGTGTGTGTACGGTGGCGATATTTTTTTTTTTTGTTGCTCGGACTTGAGACTTTGCTTGGCTAGTTTCCCGAAGCGAACAAGCTCTGTTTGAGACCCCGGAGGGCTAGACAGGTAGATGAGAAGAAAAGAGTGAGATAGTGTTGAGAGAGAAAAAAAATTGAGGCCTCTTCTCCTCCCCCTTTTCCTTAACCTAACCCAGTCCCCCTTTCATGTTTGTTTACGCAAGGGGATTCTAGATGGACTTACGTGTGAGTCATGAACGATGAAACACGCGGGAGACAATAAGTTAGGTAGGTATCGTTCTGGAGTCTAACTCGTCAGGGTCGTTTATTGTATTTGCGACTAAAACTTCCGAAAAACCCAGCCGGGGCGAATGATATTGGAAGCCCTATCTGGAAATGTGATAGCCTAGATGGGTGTGTATTTTGTATGTGCGCGCGTACGTGTGTTAGTACCTATTAGTGTAGTGTAGTGTAGGTATTTGGTATTTTGGTAATGTACGTGGTGTAATGCAGCGTGTAAGTGTAGTCCTCAACTTTGAGACGCCCCCAACAAGGAGATAACTGATATTCTCGCATCTATTGATCACTTTTCAAATCCTACGGCTTTTTCAATTTGTCCGTCAAACGCCGCGGTTCAGCCCC
Organism: Camillea tinctor; assembly: GCA_022578605.1. NCBI lineage: Eukaryota > Fungi > Ascomycota > Sordariomycetes > Xylariales > Graphostromataceae > Camillea > Camillea tinctor. The sequence goes on from MU394160.1 coordinate 15,292, forward strand.
GGGAGAAGGTCTTTGGCTTGGTATATCCGAACCCCTTACAACTATGGATATAGATGTAAGAACGAATATGCGCGTGCGTGTGGCACTCTCTCAAGATTCCAAAGCAGCAGCACCCGGGCCACTTTGACACAATGAAGTCCCGCTGGGGTTGGACGGAAGAGGCACGGAGTCGTAGGATAACTATGTATTTGTCACGGAGGACGAAAAAGTGAATAAGTCGAAGGGGTTGTCGGAAACGGAAGGCTTCCGGAACAAGTGGAGTGGCAACTTGTCGCCTCTAGACTCTCTCTAGCTCTCCGTAATTTTGTAGTGTAGCGTAGCTTTACCCCGTCTAGTCCCCTCATCACATGTGAGCATGCGAGTGAACGAGCGAAAGGTGGCACAGCCACACCAAAGGAGCGCGCGACTTCGACTATTCTTCGTCTGGCATTCATCGGTGACACGTCAATCATACATCCCAATCCAGGCTTTTGGGTCGGGATGCTGGCGGTTGAATGCCAATAGAATGAGGGAGGGTGCATACGTGCATATTTAGCTGGTCTAGGTCTAAGAATGACGTTCGATTCCTGAATACCCTCTTGTCCTGAATTGGTGTGTGCTACCCATTCCAGGGCGAAAGGCGGATGTATTGGGCGCCAAGCAGCCCTCAGCTACGTACTAAGCTCTGTTTTGATCTCACGATATCCTCTTCCTTACCATATACAGCGACGCCCCCCTCAAAATGTTACAGGCACAAGAGCGAAATAGGCAATATTCTATCCTCGCCTCGGTGGGAATCTAGAGAAGGAGAGGAGATGGCCCAGCTGCGGAGGAACAGGAGAACGATAATGATGCCATAGCCATACGAGCGATTACCCAGCAGACAGCCAATCTGCCGATACCTGCTTGTCACTCAACGATGCGATTTGACGAAATTTATCTCGAACCAAACATCTCGCATCCCCGCGAAGTGCGAATGTGAATGTAAAGGAGGGGCAGGTGAGCAAACAGCAAGGATGGTTGGGTCGTTGAACAGCGAAGCAGAAAGCATAGTCCGATATAGACAATCAATTATTACTTATACCTTTTATCACATCGAGATGTCACCTCCAGCCCTAGTCACGAGTGACATATAACGGACTAACGTGCGGTCGATTCCGCGAGAAATCTGCTAGACCATAAGTAACTGACCTACATTTGTATTGTATTTGTTATGTCTAGTGACCCCATTGTTCCCACAACGCCCCTCTCTGTAATGATACTTATTGGTCTCGTCGTCGAATCGTCTCGCCCGCATAGCTTAAAAAAGAATGGGGTTGTTAAATTCAAATATATATGGAGCGCCGAATAGAGACGAAGCGTGATGGATCGGTTCGTAAAAAAAAATAATACGCTGATGTTAGCATATGTCCTCTTCATCAGGGTTTTATTTCTTCCCCTTTCCTGTCCTGTCACTACTCATGCATGATGCCCCATTGTCAAATTATCACTCGCACTTCTTCTACCCTTTCTTTTGCTCTCCTTCCCCTCGCAAGGGGTCTGAGGAACATGAGGGGTCATGTCGGAATTTTGTTGAAAATTTTCAGATACAATTTCTGTGCGCTGCCCTACGTCACGCTCAACTGGGCAGGGTCGGTACCTGTATTCTGCAGGTAAGGCATGAACAAATCCTGGAGAGCTTCAATCGCATGCATAGCCGTGCTTCCTCGAAAGTCGGTGAAGCGGTAGAAACGAGGATCGGCTTGTTTATCAGGGCCGGGTTTCTCTTGGTGAGGTCCGTATTTCTGTGATCGAGGGTCGATGGATTGCTTTTTTGTTGACCGTCTTTGTCTTTGGAGAAGGAAGCCCAGTGGAGCGGGCGTCAGTCTTACGAGTGGTAGTGGTCAGGATTGCGGGCTTGTTGGGTAAGGGGACAAGGGGGATGGAGCCGGATGGATTAGAACAATGGCACTAACGCTCCGTCTGGGAGGATCTTGTGGCTCGATGCGTGGTGTCTGCTTCTCGAGACCCAATACCACCCAATCGGCTGGTGCATAGCTCCATGCAGCCTGAAAGCGAGGCCCCTCGATTGACCATACATCGTGCTGTTTCTCTTCAGCCCACAGACATTGGACATCAGTGCAGCTCGAGACCGACCATTGTCTACCGGGCATCAGGGCATAAACACCACACATTACCGTGACATGACGTCCAGTCCAAAATGAGTCACATTGGTGGTGAGCTGACAGACAATGTCGGTCTACGAGCGACTTAACTCTTAACCATTCCGTCTCTTTCTTCCTAGTGTAGGTATCAAACAGCAGGGTATCAATGATAGACATGAAAGGGGTTTCTAGAAAAAATTTTTTCTTCCTGATTATCATTTTTGAAATGAGAGGGTGGATCAACCGTACTCAGACCGGTAGGTGCGGGACAAGGGAGAAGGTCACCCGAAATAGGGGGGTCCATTTCTATTAGAATAAGATCGGAGGCTATGACCCATCCTAGAATGTCAAGCAAATGGCGCTAAAGGGGACATGGGCTTAAAGTAGGACACTCCACCGTTGGATTGACCCGTGGTAGTGGATGTAATCTCTAGCGTATCGAGTCGAAGCCGTAGAAAAAAGTTCTGTGCTTGCGGCTTGAACATATCTTAGGACAGTTCCGTAAATACTGTATGGGGAAAACAGCCTCAGCTCAAAAAGATAGTTAAAAAAAGGAATGAGACTAATCGCAAGCCCTGCTTGACGGGAGCTGACACTTGTCAGGCGAGATGTCAGTATGTCTATACTAGAGCTGGAACTGTTTGGAACATATATTGAGGTACAGTTCTGGTTATATGTGATGGTGTAACTGAGAGATCAGTACATATGACAATTGATATTGAGTGTCTAAATATACGAAACACATACATAACGTTTGTGCTTCAGTCCGAGTAAGTCAAGTATAGGGTCAGCTTGAAAGATAATATTGATATTGAAAAGAGATCAGCGCTGTTGCTGTCAGATCATTGAAAATATTCATAATCGTCAACAAAATAATGGTAGGTAGTATATTACTAAACTATCATATGAATACACCAAATAGTATAGAAAAGTCTCATAGCTCCAAGGCGCTAGACTCTGAACTATGGGGAGCTTAGGTAGTAGGTATGGTCATAGCTGGTCAGTGAGAGAGTGATAACATTTAAACTTGGACCTGGCCTAGGCTGGCCGGGGCGCAAAGTCCAGACTCTTGACGTAGATCGCAAGATCCTAGGTGGGCATAGGCCGTTATTGGACCTGAGATCTATGTAGCATAGCGTATAATATGTACCAAATAAGGCCGAAACAAGGCACTACATAACCTACGGCTGTAAGACAGACCTCTGTCAGGTCAGGTCTATGAATGATGTGACGAACCAACCAACCATTACACACTACGACTAAATATACACACCGAGATCAGAAGATCCTAGTTACAATATTAAAGCCCATATCGTGCAACGTGCAACGAGGGACACCCTCGCCTATGAAGCAACCGAGGGGAACGGAAACCTTGCGATTTGTCGATCCTCAAACATTGTCAGTGTATTGGAGGCTGAAAGCCTTGGGGGCCAACCATCACTATGAGTGTCAAGTTAATTCGGCATGAATTATGGTGCACATACACATAGGACCACGCATGCTGCAGTGCAGCTTACCTGCGTCCCCAATTCGTTGTTAGAGCCTCGAGTTCCTTGCATATAACATCTCCCCCCTTTTTGGAGCTACCAAGTCCTGCCTATTGATTAAATATTATACATATATTAACCCCGGAAGTAACTAACATCTCATGCCATATTACTGCTGATCCTGCGCTCGATATAACGGCAGTGCCGTGCGGTGCTCAATAAACCCACAAAGTGACCGAGTTTCAAAAGATGATAGGCCTTCGCTTTACTACAAGGGGAATATGCCCATACCACATTCAGCAGAAAACGGGAATAGACGCACGAAGTATACGCGGGTTTTTTAGTAGCAACATCACACACCACACATCATTCACGGATAAAGTGATTGGAGAGTGTGGGAACTGCACAACGGCGACCTCCACGTTTTGTTTTTTGGTTTTCACACTCTTCTCTCAACTAGTGCAACCCATCATCCCCGCCACCTCATACATATGCATGGGGTTGTGCGGATGACCGTTCCTGAACGAACTATTCTTGGTGGAGTGGTTCGTCTGGCCCGGTCACGGTCACTTACTCCTCCCCTCATTACCTACAGCATTACCTACTGTGAACTCTGTCCGAGTTGAAGAAGTGGACCAAGAAGCAGCCAAAGCCGGTGATGGATGGGTCAGGTCAGGCATGCTGCACAACTCAGGCCCTCTCCCATCTGCGTGGACATCAAGTACGACCTCGCCTTTTTTTTTTTTTCGATCCGTATATCCGGCGAGATCGAAAATGGAAGCGCTCAATGGCACTCTGGGCTTGTGAATGGTGTGTAAGAACTTACTAGCCTGTATATCCTTTCTTACCACCCACCCACCGGATTGCACACCGGGAGGAATTATGGTCCTGAGCAGAGGCGGCATCTAGATAGGTAGGTATCTGGAGACAGATAGACATGTGAGCGTGAACAACTTCATCATGAGTGTTTGGGACGGGTGGAATAGACCGATGATGATACGCATCCTGATACATATGTACAACATAGTTAGCAAGCCTAGATCCCTCCTGGCTCCCTTGCCTCCGTGCCCATGCCGCATTATACCCCTCTTCTTAGGGCCGAACGTGACGATATGCTTCTAGAGGCGGGGGTGGAGGAGTAAAAACCGCGCAAGCCTTGTAGACTTTACACAACCGGCTATAGAATGTATTCTTAGGGCGATGACGAAAGTACATATGCCTAGGTTAGTCTATTTACTTTTTCACTTACATCAACGATCTCTTTCCCCTCTATTTGCGGGAACTCCCTGTTTTGTTTTCTTCTATTTGATTCTCGTCTCGTTCATTTCTCATGGTTAACCCTTTAACTGGACGGGCATTCGTATACCATCCGTTCATCCCGACCTATACAGTAATCACAAGGTCGGATTCATGCTGAGATTCAGCCTGGAACGGCGCAAATAACCAGCCAGGCACCTATTTCTGCTTCGCGTCCTGTCGCAAGCCGCTGGGGTCCAATCACTTCCAATATTCACGCACGTAAACCATCCGGGACCGTTGGTTAAACCATAACCATAGGAGTCATCAAAGCTACGCCCGCGCTTGTCTAACAGACACTATAACCTACTATCTATTCATACACTCATACATACATTGTGCTGGTTTCAATATTCCTACCCGTAGGACTGGTTCTGGATACGGGTGGTGCTTGTGTTTGCCCAACCACACCAACAACAAGCAGCGAACGAAGCAGATTGGTGTGACTCTGACCCGTCTTACTCAAGGACTTCATTCCAGTTGACCCTTGCCAATCCCCATTGGATTCTGTACTTCTGAGGTTTTATGGCATCGCCAATTGTAAGGGAGTTCCCATTAACGTTGGCAATAACCCCAACCCCTTCTGATTTCCGAGCTTGAGCCTGGTTGTTATCAAGCCTTCCAGGGGGGGCACGGTGGTGATTGTTGAGACTATTCTGCTTATGAAGGATTCCCGATCCCTAGACCTGGAAGAAAAAAATTTTCTTCTCTTTCATTCTCTTGATACGGGCCGTCCGCATCTCAATCCCTAACATTTGGGCCGACCGAGCAAGATTTGGCTGGCAGGCCTCGTGTTGTGATCCATATTCCAATCTCGCTAATTGCCGGACCAAATTTCCTCAGCTCTGGAGCCTCGGCCACGATCCAGGATCATCGAGACCAATCCTAGTAAACTTCCAAGACTCCTCCCCCAGAAAACTGTCATTGCAGCACATACCTACACGCCCATACCCGCACAGATCTATATCATACCTACGACTAATTACTCTTTTTGCCTCTTGTCTTTTGTCTTCTTTTGCCTTCCGGAACAAGGAGTTCCACAATTTGGGAACCTCAAGAGGGAAATATCCTGGAAGACAATATTTGATCGATCAACATCGATTAACAACACAATAACAATACTTCGCTGAATGACTAATTCACACGAATCTTGTTGGGGCTGTGTATTACACGTTGCGTGTTTTACGCTGGTAATCGACTTTCACCATCTCGGATCGAGAGAAAACCGGACCATACAGCATTGAGGATAATCACAAAACTAAAATCATAAAACGATAAAATCATAAAATAAAAAAAGGACACGACATGGACAGTTTCTGGTGTTGATCCCATCCCAAGATCACTCAAGCGCTAGAGTCAGCAGCACCTCTGTGGCCGTGGCGGAGAGACTCTAGATATAGAAACAAAAGAGCTGCACGACAAAAGCGACCGCAGCAAAGAAAAAGAAGGCAGAGCTGCAAGTGAAGGAGAAAGACGAATTGTTATTCGTGTTTCTCTTTCTTTTTTTTCTGGAGCCGCCCCGCTGGGAATTACCTACTACCAATACCACTACCGCTACCACTACGACTTATACCTACCTAGGTACATACAATACACATATGACGCCAGTCTGAGTAAAGCAGAGAGCAGCGCAACAGCAAGCAAAGTGCGAAGAGGATATTCTTCAAACGTTGTGGCTGAGTGCTCCGTGCTTTTTTAGTACTTTTAGTGCTTTAGTGCTTTTTCTGCTGGGTACCCCTGGTTGTATCCCTACAACTTACAACATTTTTTTTCTCTTTTCCCCTCCCTTCTCATTCTCTCCTGCTAACTTCACACCCCCTTGCTCTGTTGGGTATTCTTGGCAAGCCAAGGATTAGGCTGGTCTCTGCGAGACAGGGGGTTTACTCATCCCTGTCATATTGTGCCCCCCCTCACCCCTACCCTGGTCCCGAATTGCACTAAAAAAAATTTATATTTTTTTTCTCCCCCAATCCTGGTTAGCGAGAAGCACTTCTTGTGTCCCCAAATATTACGGATGTCAGTCATACATACATAAGTACATCCTCACCTCGCCCAACCTACTTTTGCTTCACCTTTTTCTTCCCTATTTGGCTTTTCGCCATCCCTCTGACTCAATCGCAACAATTGCACTATATCTCACTCGCTTCTTTTTGGAACAAAACCCGCTTCACGCTGGACCCAGAACAGTCCAGTGGCTTCTAGTGTTTATTTTTTCTTTTGCACAGAGTTGAGTCGCCCTCGACTTTGATGCCCAATCTCCGGCCTGGGGGATATCAACACCATATCTTGACATGTTCTCACAACGAAGACGAACTTCCTCTCCTCTTCCTACCGACCACATACCAAGGTGACAGGTGTCACTACCTCCAGCGTCACGTCACAGGCGCCACACAGGGTGAAAGATAGAAAACAAAAGAAAAGAAAACCCAGAAGCAGAATAAGAAAACACCAAAGACCATCACCAGACCACACAACGACAAAAAGGGGAGGGCGAACGAAGAACGAAAAGGTTCCGCCGTTGAAATCGAAGAAGATATCAGCCAAAGAAGAGGTTGTCTACACCAAAAAGAGAAGACAACGCAAGAGTTTAGGACAAGATGAGTTACGGGTCGCCATACGGATCCACGCCTCATCGGGGTGATGGGGCCTACTACTACGACGTGAATAGCCCCTCACCTACGCCGTCACCTCATCACTACCACTTTTACCCAGCAAAGACCCCCCAGCGACCGGCGACTCGCGCTCACGTTCGCGGTGCTAGCTCCGGCTACAACGACTACCGACCGTCGACGGCCTTCTCCCCGCGATACACAAGCACCGGCGAGTACGCCACTGGCCCAAGCCCGAAAGTGAGTTCGCGAAAGCAAAGTTTCTCAAAAGGGTCGATTCATTATCCCTCCACTCCGAAGCGCGACCGCCGTAACTCCTACTCCTACTATCGGGCCTCTCATGGGGACTCCGACGAGGACGAGATCATCGAAGTCGACGGCATCACTTACGTGTTGCCCGCGCAATCGAGAAGTCATCAAAGACACAGAGACTTTTACTATGCTACTCGTCCGGGACATAACACTGATTACCACTACTACGCGCAGGGCTTTCCGTCGTACTACGAGAAAGAGAAGACCGAGTTCGCCCGCTACGAGGACTTGCCTCCTCGATCGGCCACCCGTCTAGGCCATCACTCTCACTCTCGTCGTCCATCAGGGCCTGTACCCATCCAGCGTCCTGCCACTACCCGTCCTTCTGTTGCCCAGCAGAAGAAGGCTGCCGTCGCCGTTCCCGTTGCGACGGAGGCTGACGCGAGAAAGCACCGCATCCCCACCGGGTACTCCCTCAAGAACTGGGACCCCACCGAGGAGCCCATCATGCTCCTGGGCAGCGTCTTCGATGCCAACTCCTTGGGCAAGTGGATCTACGACTGGACCGTCTACCACCATGGACCATCTACCCCCATGGCCGAAATGGCCGGCGAGCTTTGGCTCCTTCTTATCCAACTCTCGGGCAAGATAAAACGATCCGAGGAAGTTGTACCCCAGGTTAGAGCCCAGGAAAACCGTGAGATGATCGAGGACTTCATTGAGTCTGGCGAGCGCCTGACGGACAAGCTCCGAACCTTATTGAAGAGATGCGAAGCCCCCATGCTCAAGGCCAACAAGCGAAAGGAGGCCGCACAGCTTGGCAAGAACTCGGGCATTGAGTTCGTCGAGACCCTCTTCGGCCGTGAGCGTGAGCTGGAGAAGACGGAGCGCTTCATGCAATCCGTGCGCCTATGGAACCTCCGGTTTGATGCCAACTGTGAGGACATCCTCAAGAAACCCACCCAATAAATGAGACCCAGGATGGAATAGCCCACCCCCTTAACCCCCATCCATGGTATCTCTTAACCTTAACTATTTTTACCTTACCTTTCCCATTGCGAAGGATCCCCACCCGCCAGTTCCGGCCTCTGAAGGAATATTTCTTTTATCTATAAACCCAAAATTATCGGATGGCGCGCCCATCGTGTACCACTAGGAACTGATTTTTCCCCCGTTCGGGTCATTTGGTCATTCCCGGAGTCGTGCCTCATACCCAGGATGTCCCTTCTCGGAATTTCCTAATATTCTTTTTTTTTACTATAACTTGTCATAATACATACCGCCTCGGGGCAAATCTTAACAGCATCACGGGGAGAACGGCTTGGACTTTCCTGTCTCATGTTTTCATTTTTTTGAAGATACCCCCCTCGTTTCGAGAGAGGAGAGCGCCAACTATTTCCTTATTACCTCACCGCGCAAGCAGTTGAACGAGCACACGAGCGATATACCATCTTTGGGATACTATTAGGACATCAAAAGTTGATCTTGTTTTTTGTATACGATCGCCACGGGGGGACAATGGTTTTTTTTCTTTTTCTTTTCACGTCACAGCCTGCAGTATTGTGTAATCGGGCTGGTTAATCGTTGAGGCAAAACAGAGCTTTTAATACGGATTTTGTTATTGTTTGCAGGATCAATCACCAGATATTATGTTTTTTGTTACGTGCAACGGCACGCAGGGGTTGGACATCGCAGGGCGTTTTCGTCAATGAGGTTATTTTATTATTTTTCCACGTCAAATATGTATAGAGAGCGTCTCAAGAGCGTTGCGAGTTTTTGGATTCGGGTTTTTACGGGCTGGATATACCCCCTTCATTTTATTTAGTACTAGATGAGAGTAGTTCTTTTTAAACCAACCAGAGAAAACTTCCCTTCATAAAAAAATTCCTTCGGTTCGACTATCCACATAACGTGACATTTCCCCCAGTGAATGGAATATTCTGGGACAGAACTAGGTAAAGTAGGTTTGGTAGCATTATGCGCATCATTCGATTACACGTTGATGGCCTGCCTCTCATTACTGACCGGCCAGTGACCAATGCTCAAGAGCCCATCTTCGACGTCCGTCTTCATGCAAGGCTCCCTCACTTCAACAAGATGTACAGAGGAGTTTTCATATGCCAAGACACGAGGCTGAGGAATATATCGAGCCAGATTGGAGGTTAGCTCGGTAATTTGCACATAACTTCACTTCTAGTGTGACATTGATCATATCACAGCTTTATTTTCTTACAGTATATCCGCCTTTCCCCCTTATTTAGCTGAGGGATCGTATATACGCCATGAAGCTGACTACTGAGTGTTCTATGTGCTACTACTAATTCGAGACAAGGAAACGAATAGAATATACCAGGATTAGTAATGTTCCTGGTGCGTTCCTGATCCTGATCCTTGTAGGATACGGTACAGTCAGACGAGAGATTCGAACGCCAAGGCCCAATAATTTTCGATATTTTCCCTACCCAACCATTTTTCTTTTTTGGGTACCAATATCATCTTATTTTTTTTGTAAATCAAAACAAACCCTAGCAAGAAAATTTTTTTTTTTTCAATTCCACAATGGTCAGAGATCATCGTCTTTGAGAAGAGGAAAAGACAATAACAATAACAAAATAACTCTAGTAGTTTACTTCGGCGAGAAGGCATACATACCTCAGACCTCCCTAGATATGTAACAATTAGAACAATCGCATATCTTTGATACAAACCAATTTCCGGTTTGTCTTCACGGTGGCTGTTTTATCGGGAGGGTAAAAAAAAAAAAAAAAAAAAAAAAATTTTTTTTCTTCTCCTTCCTTCATGTGTGTTTTTTTTTTCTATTATACTCTTTCGCGTACTTTTGTGTGTGCGTCACCCTATCTATCCGTCCGTGTGTATGTGTGTGCGTGTGTGTGTATGCGGAACGAGCGGTGCCCCCTTGTTTGGCCGAAATTACTATCCATGCCTCCTCTCCCTCATCCTCACCACCCTAAGCCTAAAGTATACTAAGGTAAAACCAGACGGCGAGAGAGGTTGGAATCGTGTATGTATGGTTATGTACACTAAACGAACTTACCTTACGCATTGGCATTGCGCGGAATAAGGAAGCAAGAGAAAAAAAAAAAAGCAATCAATTGGAACGGATTGTGATATGATGCGAATAACGCCACGATCCGGTTAGTTTATACGCGACCCTTGCGCTCGCACGTACCGCACGCACAACCAAATTTATTATTTTTTTTTCCTTCGAGGGAAGAGGGGATTCCTCCGGAAGTTTGAAAAAAAAAATTTGTCCAAGGGGGGTAAGGTAGGGATGGAAAACAGAAACAAAAGGTCTGAGTGAGAGAAAGGAAAATCTCGATGAGTCAAACAAAAAACTTTTTTCTTCTCTAACTCTCCCCGTAAGAGGACGTGCGAACCGTGGCCTCGCTACCGACACGGATGAGTTACCCGGACGGCCTACTTGTTCTCTTCCTTTTTCTCTCTCTCTCTCTCTTTGCTTGACCTACCTAGCGTGCGGATTTCATCACCGACGGAGGAATTGGGGGAGGGAAGGGTAGGGTAGGGTAGGGTAGAAAAAAAAAACTTCATCACCTACTGTTTGGAAACAAGGGCTTACCTTAGGGTTTGATAGGGTTGCAAAACCCAGAAACTTGCTACTACACATACTCAGGGCCTGGGAGAGGGAGGAAGATGGGGACTTCTGACAGGCTCATCTAGCGATGTTGCGAGCGATCCCATACCCATACCCATACCCATACCCATACCCATACCTTTTCCCTTCCTCCTAGACGGCATCCGTGCGCTGTCTAGAATGCAGGTCACCTATCATGGCCGCAGTAGGGCTCATGCTCAGCTTTGCGGGGCGTTTCTTTTTCCCTGTAAATATTTTTTCTTTTCTTTTTTCCTCTTCTTATGTCGTTCCGGAAGAATGCCGTATTGTCGCCTCCGGCCCCCTACCCCTAGGTCTATCTCGTGTTTTCTCCTTACTACGAGATAATTCCATTACTAGGTATAGGTATATGCAGCTCCGTTTTCCCCGAAAACGATAAATTGCCTCTCTCTCTCTCTGTCCATCCCACGACGGGAAATATGTAAGGCACATACATATACGGTAGGAGGCCTACCTTCACCCACCAGTAGTAGCTCAAAGTCAGGAGATCCGGGTATGATGTGACGGTGATTGAGATTGATGAGGCCGCCTTCTCGGCTTTTACGGACGGACAGGTCCTACATTACACCTATCGTCTTCTCTCATTCTCATTCTCTCCGTCTGCCCTTCTCATCTCATCTCTCGTACGCTATATACGCAGGCAAACGTATAAGTAAGAGTCTCCACAAGCAGCCGCTGTAACATTTTGCACTAGTAGGTAGATAGTAATATTTTTTTCATCCCCCCATGTCCTGTATCCACTCGGATCATGAGCACGGTCACTCAAGGGAAGTGGCTGGACTGTCCTTTTTATTTTCTCTTTCGGGAACCAGTCAGACATGGCGAAGGGAAACTTTTGGGAACCTTGCTTGGCAGGTTTATGGGCTATGATGCCCGTACGGACCAAAAATATTACTGATTATGCTGTTATGTTCTTCAGCCTGTGCTTGCTTGCTCGGTATGATAATACCAAGACGGAATAAAAACAACCGCATACTGTGCAAATCGTGGCTGGTGATGTTTCAACCGGTGGGTGGGCATGGGAGGAAGAAGGGGTGTGCGTAGGAAGATCAAACGCGAATTCGAGCACATGCCTGTCTCCTGAGACTTTTTTTTTTTTTTGCGCTCTCATCTTCGTGATGGTGTGTTAAGTAAACCTTGTTTTTCATTTCTGGCCGAAAAGAAAAACAGAACAAGATACCTTACCAATCTAGTCCTTCTTGGCCCCCTCATCCCCTCCCCCCCTTGGTTTTCCCTCCCTTCACAAAGCCCAAAGACTCGCTAGAACACATACTAGTTAGTTCCTTGCATATGCGCCGCCTCCCGGAAGGCTGTCGGGTAACTAGGACGGGCTCTATTTTAGTCGACTGACAGACATTCTAACCAAGTGGGTAAGACATGATGTTGGGCAGCTTTGTTACTATATTGCGCTTGTTCCTCTCTACATTTATCACAGACACTAAACATTTGAAGTATATGTGATTGGTTTCAGACCTCCCCCCCCAATAGGATGATACTATTAGTCGACCAACGATGAATGGGGGCGTTGAAGTAGGTAAATAGACAATAGTGAGGCTGTAACTATAATATCATGGCCGGCCCGGCCAGCTAGTAGTACATTCAATCACTATCACAATTCTGGCCCCCCTCAGTAGGGTCATTCGGCATAGCCCATGGCGTTAGTTCGGCGTCTATAGCACCATAAACTATCAATGACCACAATTATCACCCGCGGCCATGCGCAGCAGCAGTGAATCTTTTACACATTTCGGTGGCTGGCGAGCGTCTGTATCTCCAATCACGACGTAGTGATGGACCGACAAAAGAGTGTCCCGGCAGTTGGCCCTCGTGAGCGACCGGTGAGGGAAGAGGGAGGAGTAAGCATAGCTATGAATATAGCGTGTACGCACAGGGTCTCGGGTTGGTTTGCGGCACGAAGGGGGCTTGCTGGTTTTCTGCTGCTGTGATGTGCATGCAGTCTGGCAGTACACACACCTAACTAACTAGGTTACTACTACTACATACAGACATAACCTACAAAAACCTACATAGTGGTGTTGCACCGCTTGGTATCAAAATAGCACGCGCACTTCTACGCTGACATGCTTCAGCTCTCAGCACAACTCTTTTCTTCCCCCCCTGATCTCACATAGATAGGGGAAACACAACTCTACACTTGAGAACAGGTTTTCAGCAAATCAGAACCCTCTCCTACCCATGATATAGTTTCAGCACGACCCTTTTTCTAGACATATTCTACGTTCGGGACTATAATCTCTCATAAGGCTATCTTGCCATGTGCGGCTACGCCACTCACGCACATTGATTAACCCAGAACTGGAGGACTATCTTTTGAGATGTTAACTTTAATAGCAACAGCAAGGGAGGACAATTGCCAGGCCAGCCCTGCGCGGACCCTTTTTAGTTCCCGTTTTCCAAATCGAGGTTTTTCTATACTGGCCAATGAAGAGTTTAGCCTGAACCCTTTTTACCAACAAGCGAATATGGCACCGCCAACATCTCGTAGTATTTCACACTTTCAAGTTTCGTAAAGAGAAAGAGAGAGACGCATATCGGTACGTTTCTTATAACTGGATTTTTACAACTCGGGAAAGTCGTACCCCAAGCCCCCATCGGATTGGGAAACACAGCATTCACCCTAAACACTATATTGATACCCTAGTTGACCATCCACCATCTGAAAACTTGGGGGGACCGATAGAGGATAAACGTAAAACCACATGAATGTGAAATCGTAGATCTAGCCCGGAACCGCCCGTTGTGCCGTCCTCACCCATTAAACTACTTACCTATAGTCATAGATGCCTAGCTTTTCGTCCCATGCCTGGGGACTTTTTCCAGAAGAGGCAAACCCGGGAGAGGAGGAAGGCAATGGAGGGAGGGGAAGGGGTTGGGGATATCGATATAGGTTTAGTATACTACTACACACCCACTTCGCATATCGGCGGCTACATACGAGACGGCCGTCCTATGTGTGCATGCAGGTCATCAAGAAGGGTGGGTGGTTGGTTGGGTGGTTAGGAGAAAGAAAGGATACATCCGCCAATGATGTCTCGGGATGTGGTTACATCGGCCAAAGGACCTCGCTCACTTTGGGCAATACGTAAGAAAAAAAAGAGAAGAAGATCACACACACAACTTAAATGGCAATAAGTATGATGATGTCTTATATGCCGCGAACGAGACGGCGACTGCATTTTCACACGCACATAGATACAAAGAAAAGAGCAATAGATCGTCTGTCACAGACAAGTTTCTCTTTCTAGAAAAAGACAGAGAGAGAGAGAGAGAGAGAGAGAGAGCTTGCCGGATTTTTCTGTTTCGGTCTTAGCTAGTCATCCCTTCCCGTTGCAGAATAACTCTATATAGATATTTTTCTTTTGGGGTGAGGTTAGTCCTCTTCGTTCGATTGACTGCACCCGACTAGGCTATATGTTTCTTAACACATACTGAGCCCCTCTCCCCGCGTATGTATGTACTAACCCACCCCTGTCGACTTCTTTCCCCTCTCCAGCCCCCCTCCCTCACCTAATGCACATAAGAAAAGGACCATATACTAAATATACTCCTCTGCATATCTAGACTCTCCGCTGAGAGCACATACTCATACCAAGGAGACAAAGAAAACTTGGTAACTTAATTCACTGGAAACTAGTCGGTCGGTAGGTTGTTTCCAAAGGAATCATCTACGACCTCAGGGTTTCAGGGACCAAATCCGCGCTTCCTACGCACGCTACTCTACCCCGGGAGCTGAGTCACATATATAGGCCGGCAGTGTGAGTGTGTGAACGTGAATTTACGTGCACATATAGATAGGCAAGTAGGTATAATCGAAACCAACTAGGTTAACTAGACACCCGCGCCTCACTCACCCCAACCAACCAACTAAAACCCTTTCCTCTCCTCCCCCCCCCCCCCTTCTTCCCCCCATTAAGAAAATACCCCTCGCACATAGCAAATGCAAGATGGGAGGGATAAGGAGCCTATATGCCCACATGGATCACACGTGCTCTTCAAGCAATGAGTTCCTACGTCATGTCGCTCGCCCGGCGGCTCCCCCCTAAGTATGTAGGTTTAGTGGGATTTCTGCCCGGGGGCTGGCAGCGGTTCTCAGGGGGGAGGATCGAACGTACATATCTGCATGGATGTACGGTAGTGAGCCGTCTCAGCTTGATATTCTTCCCATTAAAACTACACTGCAATTAATTTTTTGACTGTTTTCCTTTTTAACCTCCATACATATCTAGATAATCTACAGAGGTCAGATAGGGCGGGCTGACGCAGGCATTGGGAAGGAAGAAAAAGGGGGTAATTGTAAAAAGAAATGGGCAAATATAGATAAAGTATGGTACGATGTCAAATTACACTCGTACAGTATAGATGATTCATAATCTCCTGCTCTGCTCACCCCTTATGATTTTCTTTTTTCGTCTTATCTCATCATCTTACTCTGTTTCCCCCCCTTCCCGTATCTTTATATATATATATATATAAACTTACATACATACGTATGTATGATAATACCTATCTATATCTGTGTGCTTACGCGAGAAAGTGAAAAGTGCGGAGCAGACAGCTTAGGGAAACAGCCGGGCCGACACAAATCTTTTTGCCGTGTAATGTAGGTTATGCATATGTGTGTGTATGTGTATGTATGGAGTAAACAACACGCCCCTCCTTCATCTATCTATCCCCTTTTTTCTTTGTCCCCGGCCCGCGTTGTGTCACCACGACATATCGTAAGAAAGTAAACGCAGCTTTACCCCGATCACGGACGCAAGACCGGGGAGGGGGGAGGGCTTTTGCTTTTGGTGATGGTGATGGTGGGAAAAAGTTTGATCGTCCCGTACGACAGAAAGGTTTCTCATGTGTCTAGCATTATCTGCACGTTTTATTTTTCGACAACGGATGAGCGCGGGGAACGACGCAGGTTCCCTTCACCCCATCCCGTTCTTCCCACCCCTTTCCCATATTAGCGAGGCGATCCGGGTGATGGCAGCAGAGCTCATCTATCATCTTATGCAGACGCGCATGTCAGTTCAGTGGGTTTGCGCGTAAACTTCCTTTCCCCGTGTGGTTGTCTCTATGCCTCACCCCAAATCTTACTCGGCGATGGATGTGACTCTATCCGACATCTGCACTTCTGTATACACCGGGGGGTAGCGTGTGCGCGTACGTGTGCGTGTGTGAGGTCAAGTTAAATCCGTTAGAGTCCGAGGGGGGGGATGAGAGGCTCAACTCCGGCTGACGGTAGTGCGATAGCGCCGCGTAGGATCTCGAGTTGGGATCGTAAGGCTGGATGGCTGCCTGGTGACTTAGTAGTAAATTGGTAATATCTTATTAGATGCCTTCCCTGGTATGGATCCTTCTTCATCCTGTGCGATCTTTGGCAGATCGGTCGAATCAAGGCTCTCCAATCCAACTATGCAAGCAAGCACATGTCTTTCGGGCTAATGCTCCCCCGCAAGGACGCAATGTGATGGCGGCTGTCTCGTCGGTGCACCGCATGTGAGTCAAATAAATGGGGGAAGAAAAAGAAAAGAGGAAGATGAAAAGAGCAGCACCAGCACCATTTCCTCATGCAAAGTGGCTTCGGGATTGACTCATACGTTTTCTAACTAGGCTTCGCACTGCCCATAGTAGGACATGTGTTTCCCCAGTACGCCTAATGTGACTATAAAGCAATATCTATATATGTATGACTGCCTACTTGGAGCCTGGCATTGTGTGACTGCCATAGCCTGCCAGCCTGCTTAAAAATATTGAATTTCGATACGTTCAACCAACCAATTTAAGAGCCGGCCGGGCAGGCCACGAATCACTACCGATCAGAGAATAGCCTCGTGTTGCGTCAAGCTCTGCTACGATCGAGAGGGCCCAGATAAGGTTGTTGTTGTGAGGCGTGAGATCTAAATGGCCATTGGGTTCCGGTGAGCACCATTATCCCAAGAACGAGGGTAGTAGGTTACGTGATACGGTTTTCCGGATGGCTGTCGTGTTGCAGACTTTGGTTCGAGATGTGAGTTCCATTTGTCCAACCGTATCAGGCATAATGCTATGAGGCTCCTGCATTAGGGGACGGGAGATCTAATGTATCTCCAGATCTCTATGACCGATATGGATAGCAATGCCGGCGTTGCATGAAACATGATGCACGGCTAATGAACAGCTTCACGACAGAGTACAATTTGTGGAGAGGAGTGGCCTTATGTAGAGTCGTGGTATATAAGGCAATATATGTATACCCTTTTGGAATTCAGAGGCGTTCTCGTTTATAAAGCGACTTATATTAGATTCGGATATGTCTAGTGTTTATATAGTATCCGTTTCGTCACTTAGCCACACCCCAATAGACATAGTGCAGATGATAGATATGAAGCAGACTAATTTCTGTATACTAATATTATGATATAGACTTAAGCTAAGGCTTAGTAAAGATTGCTCAAGGCGTTCTTTGAGGCTTGATGAAGAAAGAATTAACAGTACCTAGGTATGACTTTAGTTTATTATATGCTTAATAATGAATGAAGAAACGCACCATGTTCGTCTTCGCACGTAGTACAAAGTATACCGAATACTGGCAAGACTATACTTACGATTTGCTATACATACTATGGCGTCTAATTACATTTAGCTTTTTAATAATATCATAGAAAGATGCTATGGGTTTCTGGCTCCGTATGGGCACATTATAGGACTGAAGTGTTTCTGATATGAGTTTTTAATGCTTCAGTTACATAATGTCAACGGTTGGAAATTTAATCTTAAAGGATATTAGAGAGAGGATTAGAATGGGTGGCGGGTTAAGGAGTGAATAGGGGTTTACTATCATGAACGAGCACTCTGAATTACACTTGGTGTAAAACCTCAATATCCCAATAATATCTCGAAGATTCTATTTTAATGACCCAGAGACTCCTATCTTAACTATTATG
Organism: Camillea tinctor; assembly: GCA_022578605.1. Lineage (NCBI taxonomy): Eukaryota > Fungi > Ascomycota > Sordariomycetes > Xylariales > Graphostromataceae > Camillea > Camillea tinctor. The sequence goes on from MU394160.1 coordinate 33,646, forward strand.
TTCAAAATACACCCAACTTCTTAAACGCCCAGGAGTCTTCCAGAGAATCCCAACACCCCCTTTTCAAGACTACGCTAACATCTCAACCGCAAAGACCTTCCCATACTCCTGCATCTCCAGCCTCTCCTTCATGTGCTTCCACATTCTGTAATTGCTCTTCAGCTGTCTCGCCTCTGCCTCCATGCGCTCGAGCTCCTTGTATAATGCATGCAGCTCCACCCCCAAAGCTTCGTTCTCTAGGCTCCGGCTCTCGAGGCGCTTCTTCTCGTTGACAGCCCTGATGAGCTCCCGTGCCTTAGGGCCGAGGTCGGCACCTTTGTACTTCATGCCCCGCCGCGCGATCCGGAGTTCCTCCGAGGGGAGGTACTCGGTGGCCTGCGGGCTCGCCCGCGCCAGCACGTCGTCGATGCTCAGGAGATGGCGCCACACGCCCGGGTCGGGTTTGGCCGTTACTTGCATCGTGAAGGCGCAGGGCGGCTTGGAGGGCGTGTACCGGTGGTAGCTGACGGCGTTGCCGCAGCCGCACGGGAACGTGCGGGTTGTGACTTGGCAGCAGCCGTGGGCGCTGCACCCGGAGCGCTCAGACGAGCAGTGGCAGGCTTCTGGGTTGGAGAAAGGGTCGACGACGAGCTGGGATGGTTCCGTGGGGTGTGGCATCACGGGGCGAAGGTCGCAGGTGAGCAAGTGAGTGATGATTTTGAGACACATGTTGAAGAGAGATAGCTGTGATGCGAAATGAGTTAAAGGGGGAAAGGGAAATTCACTATTTCCCTATATCTGGTCTTATAGTTGAAGTGCTACCTGGCAATCTCGAGTGATCTAGTTCCTATTCAACCCTAGGGATCACGACAAGTTATATAACCTGGCTCTATAGATGACTTCTTTATATCTACTTGGTGTTCATTATCTATACCTCTAGAGAGAAAGGATCTTTGCTAGTAATGGTGAAGCTGGAGCTGGGAAGAAACAAAGACTCGTCAAGTTATGAAAGGAGACTAAAGCAGTAAATATACCAACCTGTTACAAGACATTGTTAAGAAGTCTCCTTTGAAATATTTGATATCCTTGAAAGAATTAATCGTCACAACAAGTTTGGCTAACCCATTACAACAAGAGTAATAGTCATTGTCCTTCAATTCTGTATTATACAGTAGGAACCCCTGTTTTAGCATACACCGTATACAGCATATTTCAGAGATACAGCATAGAGAAGGCGAGCCCGAACCATACGCTGTAATAGGGGTTCCTACTGTATGTGTTCTTTCCTGGCTGGAACCTAACACATGAATCTGATGACATATACCTACGTAGATAGGTCCTGAAGATTAAGATGACGCATTGGTAATTACGTGACCTTTGCTACATATATCCTCCTTCCTTTACTAGTATTGTACTGGTTGGACCTGACTCAAAGTCTTTATCATATGCGAGTTCTAAGTTAGCTTCGTGCACTTGGCAGCTGGGATTCAGGGACTACCTGGCAATGGTACACCAGCGCATCCCTGCGCGCATCGCATCTAAACTCTAAACCTCCGAGGTACCTAGGTCCTAAAAGTATAAAAGGCAAGCAAAGATGTATATATATAAGGTCATCCATTCTTAGGTCCACTAGTATTCTCTCCATCCCATCTATATAACAAACACAACACCATGGCCACGATATTATAATACCCACTTGATTCTTCTACATACGTTGGTCTATATTTTTGAGCAAAATGGCATCCCCCCACCACTGCCACCAATCATCCCTAGAAGGCATCATCAATTTCTCTCCAGAGCACCCTTTAGACACGGACCTGCGCGACCATGCTACCAGCAGGTTCCACATCATTTGCAAGCACTTTGACGACATCACCGGGATGCCTAAGGAGGAGTTTAGTCGTCCCAAGCTCATTCTCTACACCTACCAGTATTCACTTTCTCAACAATCGAAGGATCACTTCTTACGCGTTTTCTTCCATGCCATCTATCTTCCCATTGACGACAACAGTGAAGATATCGATTACCCAGAAATCCGCCCGAAATTCTTCGACTTTGGGGACTATCTTTTCAACAACTTCTTTTTGCCCGGTAAATACTAAATAAAGCCTTGCCCCAAGTCAGCTGCCACGACCAAACCACTTATAGCCACTGACAACGCGTAGTGAAAGCCTCCACCAAGCAGACCCCGCAACCCTCCCCAGCTTTACATTCCGCAGTTCAAGAGGCACAAGGCCAGGGAGGGCAGCAGCACGTTGGGACCACATACCGGTTATCAGCTCTTCGCGGGGAATGTCTGATCCGTGACCGTCATCGGTGTGTCATATCACGAAGATTTGACAAAGACGAAGCGATGAAACGCTATAAGACAGCTGGCACCGCTCTAGACGATGATGGAAATCTGGTAGCAAATGATCCACTGCAACCGGTATATCTGGAACTGGGCCATATCCTGCCACATTCTCTTACCAAAACCAATCGGAGCAGCAAACTAGTATGTGTTTTTCTCTTCAGTGGTCTCTTTAACTGACTTTTCCTCCAGGACCCTTCTAAACAATCTGCACTTGCTATCCTTAACATGTTCGATGTTAACATTGCCGAACTAATCCAAGGCCCTGACATTGACCGCCCACGTAATGCTCTTACGCTTGCTATTGACCACCGTATCGATTTTGGTGATTTCCGGATCTACTTTGAGCACATCCCTAACAAAGATCACACTTACACAATCAAAACATTTCTTCCCGATTTTGTAGTCAGTCAACCGGAATTTCCCATTACTCGTGAGCTCTACCTGACCCCCGATCGAACAATCGATCCCCCGTCGCGTCGATTGCTGGCTGTCCATCGTGCCATTGCCCATATCCTGCATTTATCAAAAGCCGGTGATTATATCGATAAAATATTCCGTGATTTAGAGAGAAACGGAGTACAGGAAGATGGGTCTACTCCGCTAGATCGGTTAGTAGCTCTGGCCCTCAGCGAGCAGACCCCTCCATTTCTTAGGACGTAATAAAAAGATGCATGGAACAAAACAGATGTTTCTGCGTATGTGTATTGGAATCAATATCGTGGTATCGTTGTAGTTTATAGCTTCTGTCACAACAACGTAGGGATTACCTAGGTAAGTTCTTGTTAGGGGCCTCATGACATACTGTAAGGAAGTTGGGTGCAGCACCTTCCGCACAGCGTACCTACTAACTAACTAGTACTAGTATGTATGCGTACAAAGGGGGAGATGATATCCCTCATATACTGTTGCAGGCATCATCTATCTTCAATACATCATCCATTCCATTTCTCCCATTTCGCTGTCCTTAGCCTACAATAAATACTGACAGGGATGAAGCCTAGGTTAGGTAGGTTTTCTATAGAATACTAAGAGGTGGTTAAGCCTCTGCCTTTTGTATATAAAGGGGTATTAGGGGTTATTCATTCTTATTTTATGTCTGTTTCGATATATCAACGTCTGTGGGTTTCCCCGGGTGCCTCTACAATATCCTGAGGCGACATCTCGTAAGGACGCTCAGAATGGAAGGGTGCTTCTGCAACATGCACTTCCGACATCTCACACGGCCTCCCATATTGCCATGGTACTACTGAAAATAAGTGACCATCAGGGTTTGCGAAGGTGCCCGTCGGCGGTGCTGTGACGTCCTTCTCTGATCCATTCCCAGCGTTTTGCCCCTTCCATCGAGGTCGTAGCCAGAAATATATGATCGAAACGGCGCTGACCACAGTAATGGAAATAGCCACAGCTGCGCTGCCCCCTATGATGGCGCCTATGTTGACCTCAGGAGTGCTTGAAGCTGTGGTGGATACAGCCGTTGGTGTGGATGTTGAAGGACCGCCTATGGATGAAGTTGGCGTCAGGGGCGTACAATTGTCTACGCTATAGTACTGCCAAGACGCATTGTAGCATTGCGTGCTATCAGCAACAATCTTCAGAGTCGCTGAGCAGGGCCTGGAGTCGGTATCGCTGCCATATATAGTAACTAGGAAGCGGGGAACAATGGTTAGAAGGGTAGAGAATGTGGTAATCAGGTAATATCCAACCTGGGAAAGCAGCATACCTCCACAACCCGGGTCGACGGTATTTATCATGAAACTGCCGAAACTGCTGGTCGCCTGCTGTAGAAAGTTCGTACAACCGCCAGACGGGAAGCTGTCTTTGCCTATAAGCGTCTCCGCGTACGTCCTGCAAGCATCGTCGGTGAATGTCAATAGTGTTGATGTAGCCGCGACAAGGCACCCGCGCGCTAGGATATAATAAATGAAGGCAAGTGTTCTAGAAAGTTCCATGGTAAATGAGAGATCCTTATACTCTTCAATTCAATAGCGCAGCACAAACGAAAAATAAAGTATAGATGTTTACTCTTGGGGTGGCAGAGGCCTGGAAATGGTATAGATTTATCATGGGAGGCTTTCAGGCAGCGTAAAATTTTAGATGTAACTCTAATAAACCCCTATCTGACAGATGCAGAAGCTGAATAGCATGTCAAACGAGCACTTGCTATTTTGAGCAGCCATCTTTGACCCCTGAGAGCGCTTCCTACTATAAGTCTTGGAATTAGTGTAACCATATTGTGATTCTGTGCATTTGCTCAGGTAGTACGGGTGGTGCGCTGTGCCCCCTTCACAGCTTGTTCTTGATGATAGCCGTGCTGTTAGCCAACTATTTGTGAGACTTTGAGGTTGTATTGGCTTATGTGCATGTGATAGATCATAACGGGAGGCACTAAGGACGTGAGGTTCTAATGTTTCTGTAGCTTTAATAAGGATAAGCCTTCCAAGGGGCGGCTGCAACTTGCACAAGCCACTTATATACTTAGGTATATATACGGAGAATCCTAGCAAAAGAACCTGCCTGCCAAGACTTTTGTCAATTTTGAGCAGGGATGAGGTACATCTGTGAATCAGCTGTCTGCAGCTGTAAGTGATCTACTTGCTATAATTTTTAGTGCTTATAGTGGGCATTAGCCATTATAAACAAAAATATTTAGCGTATAATTATTTAATTATAGTGCTATTAACAGTGGCTTCATTTTAAGCCCTTATGCACCTGCCTGCCAGCTGTGGGACAGCTGTTTGAGATAATGCCAAGAGTCTTGGCAGGCAGGTTCTTCTGCTAGGATTCTCCGTATAGGTAGGTATATCGGTATTATATATTAATTAACACTTACTTCAGATCAGTTTAACCAATAACATTGTATTCAATGTTAGACATGGACTAGGGATGGCTCGCTAAAGAACTGATAGACTGCATTCTATCATGATTATTCTTTTGCGAATAATGTTGGATAGGGGCCGCCAGTTTATAGTCAGTATTCCCTTAATTATAATTATCAAGTGGGAGAGGTTATGTGACAGGTATTGGACGACAGAGAGGGGGTTAGATGAAAAATATTAGTTCAGGAGAATCTGTGAGGAGGGCAGGAGCCCAGATCTATATATACATACTTATGCAGTAGGGTAGTATCGTATAGTGGGGTGGGAACCTCATTGCCCAATAGCGGGTTGCTAAGAACTCGGGGTACAAGGCAGCACACGCCTCGTTAGAGAACGAAGAGAGTGTTTAATGTATAAATAACGGGATCAAAAGTAGTTGCAGCTATACCTAGCCAACAACATTCTGATTACCTAAGCTCCTATTAGGAAACTCGTGACAGAGACCCCCCCTTTCTTATACTAAGGGGCTTTATCTTGATAAACATATAATAATATCAATACTATATGAGTATGCTATATGGTTGGGTATATAGTATATAGCTATTTCATTTGCCACAAGGCCCTTTATATATGCCGATAATACCGTGGATAGTTAAAGTGAAGAGCACCTGGAGTGGCAGCATTTCTCATAGCAATGGAGGTTTCTTTCGATAAGAGACGGGTATTCATATGGAATGTAGGACCTTACATATACCGAATACCATTTTCTATATAACGGTACCGATTCACACATAATAAATACGAGTATGGGCCGTCCAGAAACTAAATGTTGTGATAGCACATCATATCACGTAAAAAGAAACTCCCATGAAAGAGCCTAGGTTAGACTGACCATGTATTTAATTATTCTCTGTAACTGAAATACATGGCCATCAATATCATATCGGTACTAGCCTCCTCAACAATGTGCCTCTATCTCGTCGGTACTTCACGAAGCCCTTATTTTCCTAATTCCCTCCACTGTCATTCCCCGTGCTATGGCTTTGAGCAATCCCCTCATAACACTCCATTTATGCCGGCTAAGGAATCGTGTTGCTCAAATGTGTTCAAGTGACATTTGACGTAGAGTAGCCCGTACGCTCAAGGTAGAGCCACCGGCACCGTGGCAACCAGCACCGAGGTCGTTGGTAGAAGGGGTGCTTCCAGTGCACCCTGATCCAGTGTGCTTCACAATGCGAACGAGGTTGCAGTCACCGCTGAGGCTGTAGCCAGCGCGTCCGCCCATCTCGATACAGTTACTGTAAATTTCCCCCTATACTTAATTTATCCATTTAAACTTCTCGACGATACTGTAATGCCTGAATTCTCACCAGCTACAGTGCTGTTTAACCAATACCCTATATTAGAATTCTTTAGGAGCACTATATGAAATTGCCTCAGTTTAGACGATTACATACTTACGTGCTGGACCCCTGGACTAGCGGGGTATGGAGGGTAGTTAATTCCAATACGTCGTAGAGAAAGCTAGCTGTGCCGCAATTCGTAGCCGTACTCAATACGTCTTGCACAATGAACATATTAGTCAACTGAAAACGAAATGGGAACCATCAACAAAATTTTGTCTTGAAACAATACCGAAGATTTTAGCTTCAGAATAAGATGGGGCGGCAGATATTGAGAATAGTCACGCTGTAAAAGGGCATCTCTTAGCTAGGAAAAAGTCAAATCCCAACCCGAAAAATTCGAAATAGGTAATTCTCGAAGAAATCAGGCCTAGAGATTCATTGCAAGGCGCTGAACTGGAGAAGCTACCGTACGAGAGGGCCCACGGCAACGGGATAGCTACTTCTTGGCCATTTGTTATATGGCGGTCTACTATCCTGGTCGCACTCTCACATCACTGCTACTAAAATGAATTTCTATTCGTATCTGCATCCTCGATTCTAGGTCCCTCGACCGCCGACTGCGCCATAATATAGTAGTGGCCATTTTAAAGGGGGCACAGATCATGAGGTTAATAGCTTTGAACTGGTGAAGCCGGAAAAGGCGGATGGTAAGTGGATCAGCGAATGAAAAATTTCACTACGATCTAAGAAAAGCTGCTCAGGCCTCCATGATGAATATAAATCAAAGCAATGGGAAGTATATCAATACACACCTGCCGTTGCTTATACCTAGAAGCTATATTGGTAATCTAGGTACAACGTTTCAGTAAAGGTTGTATGGGATTCGAAAGTTGAAATCTGAAATTTTGAACCAAATGGGACTATGATCGAAGTCCATTTAGACATCACGAAACTAATAAAGAGGTAACAATGAATTATATTATTAGAAAAGCAAGAGAATTAACAGCTACGTAGAATATGGGAGTTCATGTTCTAATCTTTAGGTAGGAGATCCCCTAAAGGGGGGGGGGAATGGACAAAGAAATTTCACAGAGAGCTTCTATATATAAATAAAGAAGACTTGTTCAAAAACATCTACCCTATTGTACACACTAAAATAATCTCAAACAAGACATTGATCGTCAGGACAATGCCTTTGGTATATATAGAACGACGTAAGAAGCGCCTCTAGATTTTCCAACAAAGGAGGAGTGATTGTTTCGAAATGGAACAGAATAAGTGTGTCTAGAACATAAGAAAACCCTTTCTGCTGTTCATTATGATTCTGATTGATGGAAGTACCTGCTCTTAGCACCTCGAACATAGGAGTTCGTTCGTAGCTTGACAGTCTTAGAGATTCCATTCATCATATCGCCATGTTGCTCTCGCCGTCTGTGTATAAATATGTCAGATGGAGCGTCTCCTTAGGCCTTTCAGTATGTTGTCTAAAAAACTTTTAAACATCTCATTCGCAACTTCAGTCAGTCAGGAACTGGCATCGCCTCAGAAAAGTCTACAGAGGAAAACCGAGCTAGTCTTGGTCACTTGCATATCTGTGTCCTATATCTGAGGCTAAACATCTATACACTATTATTAAAATACCTGGTTTTAAAAAGACGAGTATCGTATCATCCACTCGGGGTTTCTAAATTATCCAAACAGGCGATTTCTTGCACGTGTATATTTAAACAAGGGCTAGCCAAGATGTGTCGTCGAGTCATCACCCATCACATGCACCACGACGTGCGGCAGCCGATGATAATCGACGCTTGTGCACCTAACGACCCGCCAGTCTTTGTTAATCCGCTGAATACGCCCTCGCACACGTGCGAGATCGCCTGGCCCCAGGCGCAATGGCTTCTCAACAAGCCCCGGAGTTGCAGCTATCACACCTGCTGTTTACCGCAGGTAGACATCGAATTTTGCGCCGATGCGAAGGGTGCTTTCATCGAGGACCAGGACTGCGGCAGCGAGCTGGACGGCTACAGCGACTACCTCAAGGAAGAGATAGCAGTGGAGTTAGAGCCCGAGGAATGCCCTGCTTTCTCTCTCGTGCACCGCTACGAGCAGCTCTCGTACTTCGGTATCCCGGAGGCGTTTAACCCATCCTCCGATATTTTCTTCTCTCCGAATGGCTACGGGTCCCCGGTGGGTACATGGCGCGGAGATCTACTGGAGATCACCTACGGTGACGATGATTGGTGCCCGTGGTTCGAGCATGACGCCATGTATCGCCCACAGTGGGAATCCGTATTCTTCAAGGAGTGCGAGAAGCTATATCAGGCTGAAGTCGACGCACGGATACAGGACGCGGTGATGACTGACCTTACAGACGCCGCAAACGACGCGTACGACCGCGGGGTCCCGTTTTGTTCGCAGTACAATTATTACGAGAACAGCACAACCGCATTCCATAACCTCCTCCGAGCTGACCAGGTGTTAGCGGACCAGAAGAAGCTCGTGATTGAGCTTGCAAAGTGGGCCCTAGACGAATGCGGCGGATGTGAAGGCTATTCAGAGATACAACCAATCGACGCACAAGGCACAACGGAGTTACCCATGTGATCGTCAGCGAGAGTAAAGTATCATTCCTGGATTCAACCATGTGGTTCGGCTAACTCGCAGCCCCCTTTCGGCTGGTAACAATGACTGAGGAGAGCTAGAGCCGCGCAAATAGGAGTTAAGGAGTAACGGTCTCACAACACAGAATCATGACGTCTCGACAACAGCTGCTCATCTGATCTGGGTAAGGTTCGCTATATTTGCTACACTCGGACCCATTTGATTGATACACTGAGGCACGATGATGAAATTGAAGTGAACATAGTATACATTTCTTTAAAGTGGGTAAGTGTTTCTTCATGACTGGCGCACCAGAGAATTTTGACCCTATATAGTATGCGTATCTCACTTGTTTACTCTAGCAAATATGACTCTTTTCTTTACATTACATGACTATATACTTTGCCTCGGTGATATCCATAGTGACAAGCTGCACCGAATGTTAGGGGGTAATAGTGATTCAACCAACTGGAATCGCTGTATGAGCGTTGTGTTGAATACGTGGCCAATATCATTCTACGACTGAAAATTTTTAACGCAATTATACGATGGGAAAAGAACATTGACGAAAGAGTATGTCTATAGAAGCTTTAGTAAGGTATCCCATAACGTATCTTATATTATGAGTATACTTGGGGGGTTTCTCTACAATCGTGAACTATGTCTAGCGTGACAAATATGCATGTAATTCAAGCGGTTGCGCGATCTAATTGAGTCTTATGAGTATTTTTAGAAATAATAACATGACACCCAGGTTAGTATGTATTATTAGGCTCAAAAATGCGAACTTATAATAACTCTTATTATGCCTGATTAAAGGCGTTGGACTACGATGTTCAATACCCATTCTCGTACTACCTATCTAACATGAAGTCCGGGTCATTCGGTGATCGAGTGAGGTCTGACTATATTGAGTACCCAGGACTCATCCTATAACACCTTTTTTCAGCCGATATATAGCCTAGGATATGCCTTGCTGAGTTGGCCTTAGCTAGCTATGCGGGTGCATATGAATGCCAGTCAGAGCAACCGCTGACCAATCCCAATGCCGCAAAATGACGGGATATTTAACCCGGTGATGCTGATCATAGTTTTTCGGGAGTATTCTGCGTTGTGGGGTTGGATTGGACAATGAACTATTCCGAGCACGATCTGACTTTTCAACACCTGGATGAATGCGGGAAGGGCAATATTAAGAACCAATTGCGGTATATGCCTAATCCTGACATTCAGCCCGGTTGTTGGGGGAGATACCAAGCCGTAGTCTTAGCGGCAGTGACTGCATCTCAGGCGAAAAGGACCATGTTCTAGCCTAGATGAGGTTATACTCGGAAGCATACAAATTTGGATAGGGCATGGAATGAGATGATGAAAAAAGAACATGGGTTGATTCTTTCTGCTCGTGAGAATGAATTGCTCTCAATATAACTCCTATTTACGGTTATGCCCAGTTCGAAGGATAGAAGTAGAAGTTGACACCTGACCTCATGACGTGTCTACAAAGGTGGTGAGGTCCTACGACCGCTTTGTAATACAAATGAAACGTACGATCGATCGAATCTATTTCATCTCTCAAATATCTTGTTTTAAGTTGCTTCTGTCCGTAGTACTAGACGTGGATTCGACGCACCCCGCATGATCATCCAATTGGTGAAGGGATGGCTAAATTGGGTTGCATGCAGATTTTCAATATGCGGCTCTTGCGATGATCGATGAAGCTCCATTCTTTACTTCGGACGACATACGATGTGGAGTAGTATGTCTAGCTGTAGGAGTCAGGGGCTTGCATACTTACCAAACTACTATTGTAGTTGGTCGAAAGCAACATAAGGGCTGAAGTTATATCGACGGGTTATTTGATGCAGACATTCTCGGGAGGATTCATTGTAAGTGGCGATTACCGAAATGAGGACGAAGAATAATACGAGAATATAGACGAAAATTTTGAACCAACCCACCATTCAACTGCGGGACAGAATCGAAGCCATAATCGTTTGACTCAAGGTGTTATCATGGGAGTTATTATCATCACAACCCAGAAGTCTGGTGGATCAGGAGGGCATCTGAAGAGGATTGGGGTTCGTTTGATGTGATCGTCAGGTCCAACTTCGTGATTTACTTCCCCAAAATAGGTGGACAGCCTATGGCATTACTGGCCAGATGTACTCCTCAGCTTCACAATATCTCACTTCTCTGACATCATTGAGCATGCAGACAACACGACGTGGAAAATATCTCTTATGGCACTGGAGTCGCATCGGTCGTATCCTGCACGTTCGGGTCCTGGTGGCACTGTTGGCAAAAATCACCGGGGAAGCACGCAATTCAGGGGTAAGCAGCAGCACCAATAGCGAGAGATTTCCCACCACCATACCGATTTCTCTGCTTTCGACCATGAAGGTTCTGACTTGCCACCCAATATATGGCGAATATATGTGAATATAAGTCGTCTTGGTCTTCGGGTGCTGTATTTCGGGTTGCGGGCTGCATATCCGCGAATAAGCAGAAGAGGAGACATACTCTCTGCCAATAAGATGGCCCTTTCCTCGGTGAAGATAGACAATTTTTCGGCATCTGGGGTCCGTTAATATAAAAATGTGAAATGAGCAATCCACTCGACGATACTTCACAATCTTCCGGAAGGATGGCATCACGAGAAACTGAAGATGGACAACGTCACAACGTAGCGGCGACAGGTCGTGGTCTGCATGAGTGAATCTAGTGAGCCGGGTTGTGAGAGGCGACGTTTTTCGATCACGATATGATGACAACTGAGCATAGTAAGGTAGCTTTGAAGATAGTTGGGCTCTGAAAAGGGAACCAAGACCAGAAGGGGAAAAAAGATAAATAGAGCCTCTCAGTCCTTCAGAATAAACTCTCTTTTCCCTTCTCACCAGCACGGGCAGACTTTTTTACCTCAAGTCCTCCACCAGACCTCCCTCTCAGGCTTACAGCGTCCAGCATCTCTACGAGACATCAAGCCATCACCATGAAGGCCTCACTCTTCACTCTCTTTACCATTGGCGGCTTCTTCGCCAGCACCATCGCCAACCCGGTGGCGATGAGTAGCAACGTAGAGAAGCGCCAGGACGACGAATATGACGACCTGACTGCGAGTCTGACTACGCTCTTTGAGAAGATCCAGGAGCAGACCGCTATCATTAGTAAGGAGCACCTCACCGCCCCAGCTGTTGGTAATGACGATGGCATCCGGCACTAACACATGCTAGACGAGACTGTGCAAGCAGCCCCTGAGGGCATCTCGGGCCAACAGGCCAATGCCACTGCCGACTCGCTGGCGCCGCAATTCCAGGCCATCACTGACCTCATAAGCGCCGAGACCACTAAGTTCGTTAAGCGCTCGATGAGCGCGACCCGTGGTGTCCACACCAAGGCTGATCTCTTCGCGACCGTGTCCATCATCATCTGGGAGCTGCTCTTTACCGTCAAGTTTGTCATCTTCAAGCTCGGTCTCGGTAAGTCTTTCCTTTCCTCGTTGAAGCTTTGAACAGCCGCGCTAACCACCTTGACACACATGTAGGGTCCATCCTGATCTACGCGACCCCTCTGGTTCTAGGCCTCGTCGACCTCCTAAAAGCCCTCGACAAGGTCGTCGCAGGCCTTCTCTACACCGTCAAGGAGACTGTCAACGAGCTCCTCAAGGCCGTCGGCCTGGGTCTCTTGGGCGTTATCCCACCCCCGTGAGGGACGACATAGGTCGTGCCGGTGCCGTCAACCCCTCTTCTCCCCTGCGATCGCAATTAAGACAAGAAAACGACGAGATGAGTTTGAGGCTGCTCGTCCGGAGTATACACGAATAGAAAATATATCGATGTTACGATCGATCACCACCCCCGTATTTCACATCCTCGTGGACACATCCACTCTATCGCTTTTCCCTTAAGACTTTCTTTAATGTTTGTAAACTGGATGGACGGAATGTTGTTGTTAGTTAGCTAGTTGTAGATAGACCTCTATTGAAGACTACCTATTTCCTATACTCACCTAACTAGACGTTGTAACTGGGAAAACGATTCTGTCCTTGCGAGACTAATTACCTAGTTTTACTCCCATTGCCCACATCAATATTGGACGAACCTTGCCGGCCTGGATAGTACGGCACGGAGAAGGGGGTTTTCGCGTGAAGTTTATCGTTACATTCGCAAGCTTGACGGTTTGAGCGAGAGAGCCGTGTTAACCGAATGGAATGCTCGTAACAATCTCATCTCTAGTGATCCGATTTCTGCATGTTCTCCCTTTTCCCCAACCTTCGTGTGGGGGGATGGATGAGGTTTATGAGTATAAACCCTGGTCAATTTCAGATAATCCCCATTCTCGAGAAATATGCAAGCAGCAAGGATAAGGGGGCTGAGCTCCGACAAGGATGAGGCAGATCACACAGCAGCACAGGCCCGCAATTGGCTACGACCACATCGTGAAACCCAGGATACCTGTCGTCGAACGTCGCAGCTTGTCCGCCAAGAGATCGCAGCCGGGGTCAAGAAGCTTGAGGTTTGGGTTGAGGCTCTTACACGGAGAACCCATCAAGGATAGGTTAAGTTATTTCCCCCCCTGCTGGCACCCGTTCTTCTCGAACCAAATCATACATACCGTACCCGCTGGTGAGAACATGACAGGCCCTTCTCGCGGCTTAGACTTCCCTGTTAAGTAGTAGTATCGCGAGTCTACTCCGTTCTCAAGGAGCACGTCGTATTTCATCCACCTCGAACATGAGACGAAGCGGGAGGGAGCGAGACGAGTAGTACCTAGTTGCAATGACGTTCGGCGTCAGTAGGTTTCTTGGGTAAGGGGGGGATAACATGGCTCTCGTCTTATGCTTTTCGTTCGTGCAAAACATGCAATTTTAGGCAAAGGCCCCGAGGATCGACGGTCTGATTTTCTGAGCGGACATCAAACGCGCAGTCGATAAAAGAACCGGCGATGCCCTCCTCTCTTCCCTGAGTCTGATCGTCACCCATCCACCCGTTCGTCTTTCTTTCTTCTCTCCTTCATCCTCCACAACTATTGTTGGCTGGTCTATTCGTTTCGATTCACCATTTCCAATCTTTATTAAACAAAAGAAAAAGGTCCTTCTGGAAAAGGTACTCTCTTCTTTTCTTTTTTTATATATACACTCATTCGTCTCCCCAGTTCGTTCGCTGCTCGACTCTGCTTCGCTTCGGCTTGTATATATACATACAACATAATCTATCTACACCCACCACCAACCCCAAACCAACAAAATGCGGTCCCCATCCTTCTCCGTCCTCGCCCTCGCGGGCCTCATCGCCACCTCCACCGCCAAAATCCCCTTCGTCGCGACCTCCGACGTAATCCCCCTTGACTCCTCCTCCTCTTCCGCATCTACCAGCTCCTCCGCGGTCGCCAACGCCGCGACCGCCGTCTCCGCCGGCGTAGCCGCCATCCCCATCACGCCGAAGCGCTCCCCGCGGGTGAGCATGGCCTCGCGGCGGCAAGCCAACGGCGGGGGACTCTGCACGGTGATCGGATCGACCGCGCTGCCGGCCGAAGTCGAGACGGTAGCGGAGTCGCTCGCGAACAGCATCACATGCTCGAGCGCAACAACGATCGCCAACGTGCCGGACGCAACGTCGGGGTCGACGAGCTTCTCGGACGTGGACTTCAGCACGGACGCGCAGAAGCGCAGCCCTCTGCAGTTCGCGCTGGACGAGTTCGCGACGGACGCGGGCAGCCTGGCGGACACCGACCTGCAGGACTTCCAGGACAAGCTGAACGTGTACCTGGCGACGGAGGCGGGGATCCGCAGCGTGGGCGGCAGCCTCGCCATCAAGGTGCCCAAGTTCTTCCTCCAGATGCAGGTCAGCCGGATCCAGACGGCGCAGGGCAACCCGCCCGAGGCCGCGGGCCAGCAGGTCGACCACCTCCGCGACAAGGTGCTCAAGAACGCGGCGGGCGAGAGCAAGGCGCTGCTGGACCAGGTGACGAAGCTGGCGACTCAGGTCAGCTAAGAGGTGCGCTCCGTTACATTAGACTGGGTATTATTATTGTCGAACCAGGATAGTTCAGGATCTATAAGCTTCGTTGGAAGGCTACCCTGAAGAAAGACAGAAAAGAAAAAGGGTGCTGATTCGTTAGCCGTGCGCAGTCATCGTCTGGTCTGAATTAGCTGTAGTGTATTTATTTTACTGTGCATATATAACCCAGATCCGAATTATTTTTTTTCACAAAAAATTCCCATATATGCTTCGTTCAAAAAAGTGATCCCATTAGAAGAGGAGTTGTGTTCTACTCAATTGCCCTTTTCATTGCCAATCCCATGTGTCCCGTCTAAAAACGCCTGTCTAATGCAGCTAAGGTCTACGTCTACCCGTACCAAGAAATGCTTTGTCCCAGTTCGATTCGAGTTTATACGTTTGGCGACAGCAAATCGTATTTGACGCATCTCTCAACCTATATTATCAGTAAATCATCAGCCTCACGCTCTCAACTGTAGTATAAAAGCCGCAGAGGGTGGAGTTATCAAAACTTACGTCCTCAATACTGGCTTGCATGAACCTCCTCGCCTCTAACCCAGCCCAAACAAAGAACATGGAGAAATCACCTCCTTTCATCATCTTGGCCCCACTCTGAGCACCCAGCTGTCTGAGGATCGGCAGGGAGCTGCTCAGAAGATCTACGTTGGGATCGAGACTCCGGCCGATACCTTCAAGCAACAAGATACTGATCACGACATTCACAAAATCGCCTTCTAGTCTTACATGGTGCCCTCTTACCATGTTTAGGACCTGCTGCAGAATGTCCCCAATCTTGACATTGCCGAGCGCCAAGGTACGGCTCTTGACGCTGAGTACAAGATGTTGCATCTTCAAGGCGAATATTTCCTCATCAATGACTGCTTCCGGTTGGCGGCAGCGTTCGCACATGAGGTGACCGGCCTTGTACCCATCAAACTCGGCGACGGCCCGGAAGAGATCAAGAAAGTTACGACGGTTAGTAGCATTCAGTTCCGTAACTAATCCCGTATCGATGAAGATCAGTTGCGGTCGGTAGCCCTCGGCATCGATCTTCTTTAATTCTGCCTCCCATAGTTCGAGATCCTTCTTCTTGCGGTAGGGCCGTAGACGAGCCAAGACTTGCTCCGTGACATCGGTTTGTTCGTGAGCTTGGTCGTGGAGCTGTAGCTCGTCGCTTACCGAGCGCCGGCGGAGGTGGAGATCGGGCTGCTGAGTCTGGTAGAAGCGAACCATTATATTCCCAGGGTGCAGGTCAGCATGCACAAAATTGTCTATGAGCAACATGCGCAGGAATGCGTCTAGTCCTTCTTGGGCAATGTCTCGCTGGAATACGCCACCCCCATTCTCCAGGAAGTCTGCTAGCGGCATGCCCTGGGCGAATTCTTCTATCAGGACCTCTCGGGTGGTAAATTCGAGGTAAGGAAATGGAAACCAGGCTGTAGCACGATGTCTGAAATTCCG
The DNA here is from genome assembly GCA_022578605.1 of Camillea tinctor. Taxonomy (NCBI): domain Eukaryota; kingdom Fungi; phylum Ascomycota; class Sordariomycetes; order Xylariales; family Graphostromataceae; genus Camillea; species Camillea tinctor. The sequence goes on from MU394160.1 coordinate 50,198, forward strand.
GCGGAACTTGGCTAGATTAGCGGCTTCAATGCGAAGATCCAGCTGCAGCTTCATCATCTCCCCAAATTGTGCTACCTCGTCAGGCAGAGACAGCCATTCGATAGTGGGTATCATGTTGAGTGTGGAGGCGAAGAAACTCATGATACGCAGATCTCGCCGGACTATACGCTCGACTCGAGGGTGCAAGACTTTGACAGCAACGTAGGAAGAGGGGACTCGTTTCGGCATGCTTTTCAGCACTGTGTCTACATTACGGCGGACGTTCCGTCGAATATTAGGCGTGTCGGTTACATCGACGTCGTCCGGTACGGTGAGGTCGGGCTTCAGTTTCGCGCGATATACTTGGGCAATGGCCCCAACGCCCATGGGGGTTTCTTCAAACTCGTCGAATATATCCTCAAAGTCCCGCCCATCGAAGGCGGCTTCGACTATTCGCTTCGTCGCGTGTATCGAGTGAGCGGGAGCATGGGAGTGGAGTTTGGACATTATATCGCACATCTCCGTAGGGAAGATGTCCGTCCTTGACGCTGCCCATTGACCCAGCTGACGAGCGATTGGGTACGAGTAAGCCTAAGCTTGAGCCTAGAAGAATCATACAAGCTGTCTTACCTTGATGAATGCAGGACCCGCAGTCTCCATGCTCGAGACCAAAAAGTTGTACCACCATAAAGTGCCAGACCTCTCATTGTCGCGGTCTCGCTGACGGCGACCAAGCCAAATCGCGGGGACGGTCAAGATGACTGGAACGAATATAAGGAACAAGTGACAGAACCTGATTCCGGTGCTTAGGGGCTCCCACAGATACAGATCTAGGTATACTATTACGGTGTTCTTGAGGCGTGAAAAGCCCCCAGTGTTGGGATCTACCGACTTTTTCAGCTCGTCGCGCGATGCTTGCAGCATGCGCTCCTCCGCCGTGAGTTCGGTGCCTCCATCGTCCTTCTCGGAGAGCTTGACGAAGGCAGCTGTTCCTAGCGCACCACCGGCAGCAGCTTTCAGTAGGGTATTCTGGAGTCTATGGGTATAGGTCCGTGATCTATGTCTGGAGAGTCTTGCAGGGGTGCTCGGAGCGAGTCGGGGAGCGAGTCGGGGAGCAAGTCGAGCTATAGGGGAGAAGAGGCATCGTTGCGCGCATAACCGGCCAAGCGCGTGAGTGGCCGGTCTCATTTCTTCGGGGGGCAATTCAGTATCGTGGGTTTATATCTTTGGGGTTTTCATAATTATAGACATCCTCCGGTATGCGCAGGGTTTGGATGGTTATAGTTGTAGTTGTTGGTTTAGTTCACAGTTGTTGTAGTAAGGATGGAGAATCACGGTCAAGGGGTCAAAGGATGACGGCCGATTAGATCACCTAGCATCGCTCGGTGTAACTCGGCGTGGGAGTGACGTAGATTACTTCTTAGATAACATCTGAAAATGCTTATCCGTCGGTACATTCCCGGCTGAACATGTGTGAGACCTACTTCGCCAATCAGATACCATCTAAACTTATGTAACTGCGAAGTATCAAGATACGCTAGAAAGTACGCTAGTGTGGTGGTACCTAAAATCATCCCCTCCGCTTTCTCTGCCAGTCCCCAAATTTAGGCTTTGCCACTGCCCATCAATGCGATAATAAAATACAATAGCACCTAAGATAAAAGAATTAAAAAAAATAATTAGTTCGACATATTCTTTTTTTTTGCGATAGCTTCGTCTCACTTACACCTAGACTTATACCAAACACAACCTATAACCTATATCCTGTCAAGCTGTTTGTCTATCTATTGAACTATTTTTATACCATTTTCTATTCTAGTCTGGTCTTATTTTTCTACCATATTTCATCATGGGTTGGTTTTGGTCCGACGGTCCTGCGACGAATGCCCAGAGTCGACCTCATTTAACCCATCACACGTACATTGTCCAAGATGTTTCTGCCACGCCACCTGTAAGCTATCCACTTGCTGTTGCCGTTACTAATTATAACGATACTATCCAATCTGAAACTAATCAACGCCGTCCTATGGATAGCCAGCATGTCCTATGCACAAGAGGACCGCCGAGAACACGACCCCTCCTTCGAGCTGCCCCGTGAAGCCGAATGCCTCGACACCCCCCGCTTGTCCCATACCCCACGAACCCGAAGAGAAGTCGGCCTTCTCTAAACTCAACCCCCTAAACTACATGTTCCGCGACCTATCCCAGGCGAGAGCACCGAACCAGACCTATGCTCTCCCCACCTCCCGAGAGCCCTCCACCATCCCGAGAGGCGATGGCGACGGGAACTGGGAGTACCCCTCGCCCCAGCAGATGTATAATGCCCTCCTGCGCAAGGGCTACGACGACACCGATGTTACCGCCGTCGAGAGCATGGTCAGTGTGCACAACTTCCTGAACGAGGGTGCTTGGGCCGAGATCATGGAGTGGGAGAAGCGCTTCGCCGGCGGTATCTACAAGGGGTGGCGCAAGTGCAGCCGCGGCGAGAATAACTTCGACGATGCAGTGAGGAAGTACGGCTACGAGAAGGAGGTGGAGGACTTGAGCCCCAGCCTGGTGAGATTCCAGGGCCGGCCCCAGGACATGACACCGAAAGCTGCCATGATCCAGGTCATGGGCTGGTTATATCCTTCGGCGTTTGGGTAAGCGTGGCGTATGCAGAGCTGACAATTCGAGATATATGCTAATAGCGTGTAGTACCGAACCACCTTTCGACCGGCACGACTGGTATGTCTCACGCGAGGCCAACGGCGATAGGAAAGAAGTCCGCTACATCATCGATTACTACTCGGGCCCGCCCGAGCCCACTGGAGAGCCCGTGTTCTACCTTGACGTTCGACCGGCCTGTACTCCTATGGGCGCCGTCGAGCGAGCGGTTCGCTGGGGATCTGATGTCTGGTGGAGGGCCTCTGGTGGTGATGCCCGAGAGCAATCGAAACAGGAAAAAGCAAAATAAGAAGGCCGATGCAGACGAAACTACATCGCAGATATAATCAAAAAGGAAAAAAAGAAAAGAAAAAGAACCAGATGGTTGTTCTATGATGACCGGCGTAAAACAAAGGGAGCCATGGAGTTCGGGTTCACCTAGGGTGGTGTATCAATAAAATAAATCATACCAACGGGGAGGGAGGGTTAGGTGGGATTAGGTGGTTGTTTGCATGTCATCCTCCTCCCCTCTCTCCCCCTTTTCATGGGTGCTAGCACCCTTTGCTCAGAATGCATCACGACTCCTCGATTTTTTTTATATGAACTATATACCTATGATTAATCCTGTATATATATAGTATTGCATCTATTCTCTGCGCCGTCCACTTACCGATGGATACTCTAACCCAGAGTGGGACGGCGTCGACATCGTGAGATCGTCTAAAGTCAGAGTAACGGTGCCCTCCGGGTAGCCAACCCCTCCATCTATCTATCTATCTTTCTTTCTAAGTCAAGCTTCAAATTCAATGACCCAACGCCTAGAACCCATCGTGGATCCCTCACCTTCCCTTCCCTTGTATATAGCGTACATGAGTGGGGAGTGTGGAGGGATAAATGGTGCTAACGCTCAAAATTGGAATTCCTTGCATATACTTATCCTTACCGAAAGGTCAGATGAACCCAGAATTATTCTCCCATCCGTGCGTTGCTCTGTCTCTCTCCTCTCTGTCGGTAAGTCCAGGGTCTTGGGAATTGGGCGTCGTCGTCCTTTCATCGTCAGCCGACTTTTTTCTTCTTGGATTTGCTTATCATGATCCCGAGGGAAAGGTTCGTTCGGGCTTAGTTGGTAATTCCTTTTTAATGTTGACGTTTCGCGGTTTATAAATTGACTTATACGTCGTGTCAGCGCTGACTTACCTTTTCCTCGTAATTACTTACTTACTTACATAGATAGGTTCATTACCCATGCTTCATCCCTCAGCTGCTGGCGCCATAGCGGTATGACTAGCCCTGACGTCAATGCATCCCACCGATAGCGCTTCGTGAATACATAATGTTGCAATGCGTAGTTTTTCAATTCACTCGAGCCGGGGTTCTGGTGAATATCTTGGTCAAGTGTGCTAGTGTAATAGGAACATGCTGTATAAGAGATAACCGCGTGAGCCAAGTACTGACTATAAGCCGGAAAATTAAAAAGACTCTTGTCAGCATGTTAGCTATCAAGACCGAGACAGAGACGAAAAGAGGAATAGTTGGTCATGGGTTTGTGTTCTGAGGGGAGGGGATCACAAGGCCAGTCCAGCCCGGTCCGGGTCGATCTCATCCTTCGAAGAATTTCCAGATTGGCGTCTCTGGTAATACAATTTAATATATTTTTCTTTCCCACGGCCGTCCGGAAAACGTGTCCAATTCACCAAATTTCGGCAAATATGTGAATATTGTCATAAGCCCTTCTCTCCCCTCCTCCCCCACCAACCCAACTGGACAGATTGAAAAGAGAGAGAGAGACCAGAAAAAAATATTTAATAGGCACAGATTTGCCACCATCACCAACTTACCACCACCATGAGAGATATAAACTTGATTCTACATCGCCTTTACCGCTCTCGCTCGAACTAGACTTACTTAACCTTGTCGACCTAATCCACCATACCGAACCATACCTTGCCTTGCCTTACCTTGCCTTACCTCCATTCTTTTTCATACGTACATACGCACTTACATACATACATATAACCCTGGCCCGGGCATCTGATCTTCAAAAGCTAACCTCTACACCCCCGGCCCTGCTGAAGTTCTTTTTTTTTCTTAGTCTACCCAGAGTTGCAGTAGGTTGGGTAGAGATTATCGACCATCGAATTTTTTACACTACATACCTAGTTAGCTAGTTAGGGATCCGGGGGGGCACTTATACACAATTCGGCCTAGAACGAGGATTTTTACCTGGGTTATCTATTTCTCTCTCTATCTCCTTTTCTTTTGTTTCCTAGGGAATTAAACGGAAAACAAAACCTCCACGCCTCTTTTTTTATCAACCTCCCCTCATCCCAGCCCAATATTACTCTAGACCCCCCCCCTCTCTGTGTAAGTGCAGTGGAGGAGGTAGGCCGCTTCAGAAGGGCTGGTGGGTAAGAAGGGTATTGGAGGGGTTGGACGATCGAGAGTCGAATTGACGCAAGTTGATTCGACTTGAATGCACAGAAGTGGTGTGTATATGTGATGTGCTGCCGGGTTGCATGTTGGTGAGCGATCCATAGTAAAGAGGTTAGTTTCCTCTTGGTTTTTTTTTTACTTATTCTTTTTTTATTTGGTCTATCTTTGTTTCCACCGCCCTTTCTCTCTCCGGGTTACCTATCTCCAACCGTTGGGTTATTCTTCTTCTGCTTCTGCAGTTTTATAATATCTACCTTTCGCCCTCTCACTTCTCTTCCTAGTCTCTTTTTCTCTTTTTTTCTCTTTACATCTTTTTCCAAATCTTCTCTCTTTGGATATCGTTCTGTTTTATATTTACTCATTTATTTATTGGGGTCTGACGTATGTTAATGGGGAACTTGGGTTTATCCTTCTCTAGTTAACTTAGACTTAGGACTTTCCCATCTGTTCCACTACCAACCCCCACCAGAAACTTATATACATCATACAACAAATCATCACTACCTACCTAACCTAGTATATACTTACTAGGTAGTTTATATGCTACGAACCCTGCGGCTCAATACGAACGATTTAGTTTCATAGAAACAAAATCGAGAACCCGCAATTTACTACTATATTTTTCACAAAGAGAAGAAAGAAAAAAGAGAGAGAGAAAAGGACATACATAACATCCCACTGCTTATTCCCCTCCTTCCTCCATACTTTCTTCTATCTTAGTCCCCCTCCACCCCACAGCAACGCACATACCTCACCGCCACTACTAAGAAAACTCTTGGCGGTTCAAGGGATAAGAAGCAGAGAAAAAAAATAAAAGGGAAAAGAAATAGACTTAGAGAAAAAAGAAAATGGATAACCTAACCTACCGGATCGGTGGCTACGAAGTGACCCTCGTGGACGGACTCTGGATCGGTCTCGTGGCCCTCGAGGCCCTTATGATCACCGGCGCTCTGGGACGGAGGGCATACAAAGCCATTGGCAACTCGAGACAGCATGTGAGGGCTGAGTCCCCCACCGTGGCCTACAACAATATGCAATACTACAACTAGTCATTTACCAAACACCAAACTTACCCTACCCAACATACCGATTCTATCTCTATCTGAGAGAATAAGATACACGGAATTAGGTGTTGGTAGTACTACAATACATAACGGGAAAAGAGCGAGAGAGGGAGAAAACCACTACAATCCAGTGGATTTCGGAGAGACAAGCAAAAAATACCCCCCGGAGTTGTGTTGTCTGTCTTAAACATCAAATCATCTCATGACCTACGAAAGAACGAACGATCAAACGACCAACGAATGAGCGACATGGACTCTTGCTTTCTATTTTTATCATTTCTACTTCCAGAAAACAGTTAGGATAGATACCCTTTCTGTTTTATTATCCTTTTTGCATTCAACGTTTTCGGGGGGTTTCAAAGCATCGGAAATGCGTTTAGTTCATTAGGAATAGGAACACAGGCGTTGTATACTGGGGTCGGGTCATCATTGCATGTTGCATTTGTTTCTTATTCTTAGCCGCTGCACCTGCAATTGATTAGCTGGTGAGAGCATTGGACGGAGAGGCAAGGCGGATTGGAAATCAGCGATAATTGGCCAAGGGGGTGGAAAACCCAATCAAGGGTCTTTGTATATGCGATGATTACTTAGTTTACCTACCTTCCAGTGCTCGTGGTGTTGTCTCTAGCTTACAGCATCACTTCAGCGGCACATTTTATTATCTTGCCTTCTTGGCAAGTATATAGGGGAGACATAACATTAGGTTATGAGAAATAAGAGAAAAGTAACAGTTATCACGATGCATCTCATAGGATTTGTGCCACTTGAACTTGGACCTATGAGAGAGTATTCGAGCATGGACCAAAAAAATAATTATTGGAAGATATTGTCTTGGCCTACAAAAGTATCACTCAATGTAGTTTGTGAAAACCTGAAGAAAAACGAAATGCAAAAAATGATGTTCGTTGGACATTCTGGGAATTGAACCCAGGACCCTTTGCAAGCACTGTTCAGAAGATGCGAAGCAAATATCATACCCCTAGACCAAATGCCCGGACGATGTAGGACTCTAAACTAAATAGTACTATAAACCCTAGATCAGCAAGCCCTACAGCAAGCAGACAAAGGTCTCACCCCTACATTACCACTTACTAAAATAGGTCGTCCGTAAGTTTATCTAAGCCAATGAGGTGTAAGCGCAAGAGGAAGAGAATCGCTACATGTGAACATCGGCCACTAAGTATCATGTAACTCTTTGACAATGAATTCCTGCGGTAGGCTCATCTATAGAGATTTTTTACTCATTGGGTAGAAAATGTTGTGCAGAAATTTTGGTCAGTTATGAAGGTCGGTATGACGTGCATCGACTTATACGAGACATGTACCTACCAATGACGAGGGCCTTAAGACAATAGGGGTATGGAGGGAGGAATAATGATTTACACATATGATGCGAGTAAACGCCGGTAACCCGCATTGATCCATTCGAAGCTCAAGTATCCCGGTGCATGCACGTTGCCTAAGGTATGCAATCTGCCGACGCGTGGGTGTAGAGTTCGATCTCATGTACGGAGTAGCTAGGGTTGCGTTTACGCACGTAGTAACAACGCCTTTGTAGGTTTCAGGGGTTTTACATGCGGCATGCCTAGGTACATGGAGGAAGGGTGCATAGCCTATATTGGTGTAATAATCTATGGTGCAATAGGTATCATTCAGTACTTAGAAGGGATACCTGGACTCAATAGAGACAACTTAAACAAATAAGAAGGGCATCATTTCTTCATTTTAACTTATCAGATCAGTTTCCTTGCAGGAAAATGAAGCCCTAGGTAAGACGTGCAATCATGAAAATGCTACGAGCAACCCATACGAGGCAGTAGGTTGTAAGACAGACATTGCGATCTCTGTTATGCTTGTGAATACTACAAAGAAAGGCCTACAGCTCAAAAAGGCGTCTGGGAAGCTAAACATGGGCCTTCTTTTTCTTTTTTCAACCCTACATCTTCAGATATCTTCAAAACAAATTTGTACTCCACCAGTCCCCAAACCTCGTAGCCGTCGTGTTATAGTACTTGCTACCGATAAGCCAGACACTTCACAACTCGTCGTGAGTACCTCCGGCCTTTCCCCCAGTCTCGGTAGACTTCCCATTGGTGGTCCTATATCTTAAATTAGCTCAGGAGCCCTTACCATATTCTCCCTCTATCGAAACATCTAGCAAGAGGAACAAATAAGAAAGAGAGGGGAAGAGCAAAGACTCACAGAAACAACTCCCCATACCCATCTCCGTCCCCACGTTGTACGTCTGCCACCTCCGTGCGCGCGTACTCGCACCCAAACCCAAACATCCTCCCGTCCAGCACCGGCGGCGGCATCTCCAGCAGCACGCTCTGCAGCTTCTCGGCGGTTCTTAAGAACGGCCCCGCAACGCGGCCCTCGTAATCCTCGAACACCAGCCTGCCGTCGCGCTTGCGGAACTTCCCATCGACCAGCACATGCACCATGTCGCCCACATTGGCATGCAGCACCACCGCCGCCACGGGATCGTTCCAGCCCAGCATGCCGGGCGACCGCCCCTCGAACACCACCAGGTCGGCCTTCGCGCCGACCCGGACCACGCCCAGGTCCGGCCGCCGCAGGGCCCGCGCCCCCTGCCGCGTGGCCAGCAGGAACGCCTGCGCCGCCGACATGGGGCTGCTGCTGGGGATGCGCCAGCGCTCGACCACGTCGTCGTACAGCCGGCTGCGCGTGCGCTGCAGCCAGATGCGCGCTTGGGTTAGCAGGTCCGTGGAGAAGGTGAAGTGGGTGTCGACCCCGAGGGCGGCCTGGTCCATGGCGTGGTGCGCGTACGGGTGCGAGTGCCCGTAGTGCATCTCCGACTCCGGCGTGATGGAGATGAACTGGTCGGTGGCGCGCAGGAGGGACGCCGAGGATGGGGAGATGCCGGTCCCGTGCGAGAAGACCACCGCGGTGCTGGTGTTGAGGAGGGAGAAGGCGTGCAGGCTCTCGGGGGAGTTGTTCACTGTTGATAGGGGAAGGGGGAGAGGTCGTTAGTGAGGGGGTAGGTATACATAAGGGTTGGTTATGGCATGGGATCGTGGTCTAGACGATAACCTACCAGGCCAGACTCTTCCGAGCCAGTGTGTGGTGACAACCGGGATGTGGGAGTCTCTAGATAAGCATCGCCGTTAGTTCAAACATCCGCATTGAGTTCATCTCGTAACAGACAACACGTACTTGATAAATTTAACCACGGCCTGAGTCTCCCCCACCTCTGCTGAATCCCAAGCATCATAAGCCGCCGCAATAATGGTCAGCGCATCCTTGTCATTCTGCCTCTCCTTGATCCACCCCTTAACGTCGGCGATCTGCTTCGCAACGCTGTAATCGCCAGACGCCGCAAACGACGGGCTCCAGTAGACCCGCGCACCGCTATCAACCGAGGCATCAAGCCCCGCGCGCGAGCGTTCAGTGGACCAGAGGTGGTGTGCGTGGTCGAGCGTGGTCGTGACGCCAGCGTTGAGGGCCTCGAGTAGGCCGGCGAGCTGCGAATTGTACACGTCCTCCGCGGTCCAGATGGCGGCCGCGTGGTCCCCGCGGTACCGGTAGAGGTAATCGGGCAGCGTGGTGTTGGAGGCCAGGGTCTTCATCGCCGTCTGCCACCCGTGCCGGTGCGTGTCGATGAACCCCGGCGTGATGATCTTGTGCCGGCTGTCCACGACCTCGGTGTCTTCTGGGAGATCCGAGATCGAGGGGATCTCCGCGGCGGAGTACAGCCCGGAGATCCGGTCGTCAGTCACAAGGAGTGCGCCATCGCGGATCACTTTCAATGCCTCTGCTTCTTCATCAAAGGCGATGACGGTAGCGCCGGAAAAGAGGATGGAAGAAGAAAAGACAGGGTTGAAGGTGCTAGCAAGAGCGAGAGTCTTAGAAAGATGCATGGTGACATGAGGCTCATGAGCCTAGAGCTTGAGAGTATAGGTAACAACTAGAACGAGATTTCTATAGAGTCGAGACGGGTCGGCCTATTATGTCGTAGAATTGCACATGTGAAGTCGATGTGCACCGTTACACTTATACTGATTGGACCATAATATGTATTGATAATATACGCAAGCCCCTCGCGCCCAGATTAGAAATCCACTGGGGATAGGCTGAATTCCTCGCGACCCATCGAACCGGTCAGGCCAATATGCGGGTGCGCCGCGCACCCGCATCCCCAGAAATATAGATTATACATCTGCATATATCCCACAAGGTTTTAGAGAAGGATATGTGTAAGCGCAGCTTGGCTCGGGGCATTCGCACCTTGTACGAGAGGGCGAGCATGATCATATAATTATATAATAAACTCTTCCGTGTTATAAATCAAGACAGTCGGGTAGGCTTCTGTCGAATCCTTGGATATAGGCTTGTATAGATGTTCCATTTTGCCGGTATTATGTGGAAGCAATTCTATCTAGAAGTGCAAAGGCTGTGGTTTGATGACGACATTGCAATTAAAAAAAAATCAGCTTGAGTGCGTAAGTGTAAGGCAAAGCATGGTAACCGTGGTAGCAGATGTGAAATGCTATGACATTGGCTGCCGAATCAAAAATAAGTCCCCCACCCCCAGAAGAAGGAAAAGAAAAGGAAAAAAAATCGAGAGCAAACTAGACACGAGCCCCTATTTTGTTGCGTGATTTCTGGCAACTGGCTACACACGAAAAACGCAAGAATAGTCGACTCTCAATGAGAAGAGCTCGAGCTCGAGCATCTAGCATCTAGCAGGGACTGATGGCTCTTTGATCCAAGTCTGCACCATATAGTACCACACAATGAAGAGAGAAATAGGTATTAGTGAGGGAGGGGGTGTAGGGCTCTTGCGGCCAATATTCATTCGTTCACTTGCCAGACTGTGCAGGCGTGAAACTATTCATCTACTTGTGAGTCCCAATTCTCGTCGTCCTCCTCGTCTCCATCTCCGTCACCACCACCATCCTCATTGTATTTGTGATCCTTATGCTTCCTCTCCCTTGCTCTAGCAGGAGGCAACCATCTATGAAAAGTGAATGCAGAAAGTTGTCGAGATAGGAAAGAAAGGGAAACGTGTATAAAAACTGTAACTCGACCGAAATTATCCTGCCCTTGGACTCCATATATCGAGCGATCGCGGCGGGTACGGCCTAACTTCCAGCGCACACGAAAACAGTATACAGGTAGATCCTCTTTTATGATGAGAAGGTTTGAGGAGGCTGGAAAAGGAGTTAACACCTTTTTCCGAGGTGCAAACCATCTGCAGTCAATTCCATCAAGATGGAGAACCATAAAGGAGGAATAGGTGAAGCTCTTAGTAGAGCATAGAGTTTGTTGCGGAGAGGGAGAATTACTAGAGATTGGGCTCAGAAACGCCCACTTGTTGATTTAGTCGTCATTATTTGCTGTCCTATTCCCGACTCTCCTCTCGTTCCTCTTGGGGAGGATCCGCCTCCCTATCATCAAGGATGGGCGATTGTAGCGCCCTGGCAGCTTGTACGACCTCCTGCTTGACAGTGAGGCTCCTCCGGCGGATCTCATCGATAATGGACCGGTCCCATGTGAGGCCAACCCATCTCTTTATGAGGGGAGCAAAGCGACGTGCAAAATAGTGCAACATCTCTGTCTCCACCGCCGTAGCTAGCTCCTCAAGACATGCGGAGTTACCTCCAACTGCCTCTCTAATCTTGTCAAGATCAGGAGCAAAAGGACGAGTGTACATCGCACTATATCCCAGGATCATGCACCTTTCCTTGATGACCTCGGTGAAGGTCGGACAGAGCCCCGAGAAAACATGAGTGATAACATGATCACTCTTGTTGGCAGGTATCGGGCGCTCACAGGCGGTTACAGCGCCCGTTGAAGAGCCGGATACGGAGCTCTGGCCTCCTATGTTATTCGAGGGTTGTTAGAAACGGGTATTTCAAGAAGGGGAATAATTATATCGAGAATGCATCATACCTTGTCTTTTCATGCTCCCCATGGAGCCCTCGTTATTTCTAGCAACTTGCGCCATGTGAGGTAGTGTGGCGGGTTCCGGTTGGTGCTAGAGAAGGCGGGTATAGGAGAGAATAAACTGGGCTGCAGTCTGGCAGAATATTTCCTGCCAGAAATAAATTATGTACAGGAAAGAGGAAAGGAAAAGCATTCCTTCCTCATCTTCTCTTCATGTATACCCTTTTCTATTAGGAAATAATTGTTGATTATGAACATTGCCAGTCACTGTCGACTGCGACACTCGGTGGTTCTGATTAGGAGTTATAAAATCGTAAAATTAGGAGGAGAAGCATCGGCGACAACGCACCATAGAGCCCTGTGATGATTATCCAGGGCCTCTAAGGGGAGTTGATAGCCTTGTTAAAGATGGCACTCGGCCGCTTATGATTATGATGAAGAATCTCCCACCCGCCCATTAAGTCAGAGCCAATTATATTTGAAGAGAAATGATGAGGCTTCTGCCCCAACTATGTTGTGAGTAACTTAAGCATAGTCAAAAGAGTTCATAAGGGGATCGGTGGCTGGCTTGTAAGTATCGACAAAGAGTCTAAGCAACTCGAGAAACCTTCCCATAACAGATGAGTGACGTGTTAGTCTCATCTTAGTATAAACGAGCAGTTCTATGGACTTAATACTACTCACAAGTTGAATGGCGTCTCGTATATAGAACCATTTTGTATCCTTTGTTTCAGTATGGCTTTGGAATAAACTCTTGAAAATGGTATCGGTTAATGGTATCAATATTCGTAGACTGGTGGGTTTAGTCATAACCACTTAGCGGTTTCTTTACTTCCAAGAAGGCTAGATTATAGGAAAAACTGTAGAGGCCGCTTGGAGGTTGTCATGGACTGGTTTGGAGATAGCTAGTTGTACCATAAAGCAAAAGGTTCCCATTGACTGACTAGCCATTGGTTTCTGGTCCTATGTTGAATGTGTTACTGCTTCTCGAAGACTGAAGTGTCCAACCCTTTTCAACTGTTAGAAACTATCAAAGTTAGGACCAAAGCTAACTTAGAGGCGTTGGTAGTTGGATTACTTGCCTCTCTATTGCTTGATTCTATTGTTTGTTTTCCCATGGACAGGTTGCAAGCAGGGACATCCAAAAAATGGTGTCTCATTTTGATAGAGATATTGGACTGAGTCGCGTCGTACATAGGTTTTAGATACATATTTTTCCTTGGGATGAACTGACATGTAAAAAGCTAGGGTTAGTTTATTAATAATTCTCATCAATGAGAAGCTTTTTTTTTCCCCTTGGGCCATAAGTACCTCTTAAAATGTATGTGGTTCTAGAAAATCGGAGTTCAACTTTGTGAGAACACAGTAATATGGACTACACAGTATAAGCTGACCTGACTATATGTAGTTCACATAAGTGTATTGTGGTGTTCTATGGGCGTGGGAGAAGTGTAGATTGGGAGTTGCTGGATGTTGAAAATGTGATGTTTGGATGTTGATTTGTATTTTGGATAAATTCGTGTGAAGAATTCTTCGCCGATGTTTTTGTGCAAAAATAAAGCAGTTTAATGGTGGGCATTATCGTTGCATGGCAACCCCCTTTTGCTTGATTAGGTAAGAAAGGGGGTAAACTTTATTAGTAGTCGATTTTATACAATAGAGAGAACAATTGTGACTTTTGGTCTTGTTTATTACAATGGAAGTATAAAGTACTATGCAGCAAACATTAAGAGCTGCAGACATTGTGTCTGGCATGAGGTGATTAGTAGTAAAAATACATGTACTTTTTATTGATACATATCCTGCTAGGCTCTTTGTAGTAGATTATTTCATGATCGTGACAGTTATTGATCTTTTATTTTTTATGTTTTTTTCTTTTTCCTTTGCTGTGAAGTCTATAACTTAAACGTGACTTGATATCTTTTTCAGTTACTATAAGAACTGTATATGAATAATGTGTTTATTGGAGGGACTACTTTGTTTTTGCTAATCGTGCACTCGGCTACCTAGGTACTTAATATTGTGTTCACAACCTGGGTGTTTAAAACAGTGCACAGCTTAAAATGTATATACGTACTGCTTTTTGAATGCTTAATATGTTGCTGGGTGCTTGTCTTTCTATACATAAACTGAAAATCCCCATACGATGAACAGGTACCTGGGTATATAATGTAATAGATAAGGGGTGGGTAGCACAGGCAAGTACAGGGAGTCCTCGACTGCTACTTTCCACTGCTATCAGCAATGTCAGCTCCTCATTCACAGTTGAGGTCAAATTGATATGTACGTACTGCTATGTATGCACTTAACCTATGTACTTAGTACTAGGTACATCCACCAGACCAGACTTTTAAGCTCGACTGGTACATATGTACATAGGCATTGAATGACCCCGCTGCAACTCTCAAGTGCATGCATATGTACTTAGGTACTTAAAAAAAAGTAAATATGTATCATTTGAAAAGTACGCCGTACAGGTATAATTAGTGGGGCAGTTAATGAATTCCACTATCAATTTTTTTTTGTCTTACATACACCCCCCAAACCCAAAGCCACAGCAGTTGGAAATCGGCGCGCGTCTTTTGAATCTTTCCAACTCTCTCTCTCTCTCCCAATTTCCTCTTTTCCATCAACTCGACTAACACCACCCTCATCAACAACTAATCGATCGCATGCAACCCGCCGATTAGTACACTGTCAACATGTATAGAAATAACTATACATCCTCGTCATCGGGTGGTGGCGGTGGTGGTGGCAGTGGTGGTAATGGTGCACCATCTCAATACGGATACGATCGATATGAAGCATCTAGCTACTCATCCTATCCGCCGCCTCCGGGGCTTACTACTGCCCCCCCTCCTCCACCCCCCTCTACTCGATGGAACGATCCTCCTCCTCCTCCTCCCAGCGGTCGCGATAACTACCTGCCTCAAGAACGACGAAGTGGCCGTGGCCCGTACTCTGATCTCCGCCGCTCTAGCTCCAACAATGACAACTATAGAGACTATCGCGATAACACCCACCCCCCTCAGGGCGACTTCACCTTCCGAGTAGAGCGCCCTGCTGGTATTGATTCATATAGACCGCCATCCCAAGAGGAACGTGGTAGAGCACCGTATGACATGGCTTACCTTGAACGTGGAAATCTTGTCGCTTACAGTAGAGATAGACATGGTCGTCGCGATGATTCAAGGAGATCAAACCGCCGCGAAGATACAAGACACGGTGGTCGCGATCAAAATTACCAGAGAAGAAATGGCCGCGGTCGCCAGCCGCATCGGAATGGTAACCCCAGGCCATTCGTTCGAGAGAAGCCCCACGAACGACTTCTGCTAGTCCAACAGCATGACGACCAGGCCCAGCTGATGCTTGGCGACACGACGGGCCGAGCCTCGTATAGGGATGTCGATGCTATGTCCGATAGTGACGAGACTGCCATGGACATCTCTGACAACTCGGACTCTGGCGCTGCCGAGCCTGCAAGTAAACGCGCCCGCACCTCAGCCCCCGCGACAACTGGACAGGACGTACCTAAGTGGTCGAATCCTGATCCTTACACCGCGCTCCCTCCTCCAGACGAAGGCACCCGAAAGAAGAGGGATATGGTTCAGCTGATCCGCAAGGCACGTGTAGAGGCCGAGGAAAAGAAACCTTCTGTATCAGCCGAGGCCGCTGATTTTATCTCTCTCGACTTCAGCGATGATGAGGCAGATAAGGACGAGAAAGAGACCAATGGAAGGCTTTCAAATCTGTCAGTGAGTGTAGGGGAAGGTATGCCTGACGCACCTAAAGGACCTCGTGCTGCAATCCCCCTTCCCTCCAAACCCCCACCTCCTGCATCAGAAGCAGCTCGTGCCCCGCGGACGGATCAAGCATCATCCCAAACCTCTAAGTATTCCCGGAGGGGCAATAAGGACGAGCCTGTCGATCTCACTCCATCTACCACCTTAGGAAATCGCAAGCGTACTTTTGACGATCAGATTAAGCTGCCGCATGCACCGCTCAAAAGGGTGACCAAAATGGCAGCTGGGGGTGACGTAGTTCCTGTCTGGCGCCCCGAGAAAGGCGAGGATCCCTGTCCATGGGCTACTACCGATCATTCAGCAACGGCTTGTATGGGCACTAGGTGAGCAAGCTACCCTTTCATTTCTTTATTTATTTATTTTTTTGTTTTGTTTTGTTTTATTTTGTCCTTTCCTTTTTTTTCATCTTTTTTTTTCAGGCAAACATGTGCTGATCAATAAACCTTAGACTTCATAAAGAGATAATGGACTTCTACGAATATGTGCGGCCCCGTGATTACGAAGAGCGCATAAGGCAGGAAATGCTCTCAAGACTGTCTTCCTTACTCAAGCGCAAGTGGCCAGATGCTGATATATATGCATTTGGTTCTTTCATGTCAGGTCTCTACCTGCCTACTGCCGACATGGACATTGCCATATGTTCTGACAGCTTTGTCAAGAGAGGCATCCCCAAGTATCACACCAAAAGTTGTCTCTTCACGTTGCGGAGCTTTTTTCACTACCACAAGATTGCATTCCAGGATGACATTGAAGTTATCCACAAGGCCAAGGTACCTCTTGTCAAGTACACTGATTCAGTTACGGCCCTCAAAGTGGACATTTCATTTGAGAAGATGGACGGACACCGAGCTGTTCAGACCTTCCTAGACTGGAAGGAAAGATACCCAGCAATGCCCATATTAGTTGCCATCATCAAACATTTTTTGCTCATGAGGGGCCTAAATGAACCTGTCAATGGAGGCATCGGCGGCTTCACCGTTATCTGCATGGTAGTGAATTTGCTGAACCAGATGCCTCAAGTGCAGAGTGGCTCCATGATACCTGAGCATCATCTTAATGAAGTGTTGATGGAGTTCTTCGACTACTATGGCAACCGCTTTCAGTACAAAACTGTGGCAATTCGCATGAATCCCCCAGGACTCGTCAACAAGGTACGTGCTTTAATGGATACTCGCTGATAATGTGCTAATCACCGTTGGTGTAGAGCGAAGTTAACAACATTGTGTACCGGAATCCCGATCGCCTATCTATCATTGATCCAAACAATCCTGACAACGACATCTCGGGCGGCTCATCAAACACCGAGACCATTCTTGGCCATTTCTCGAAAGCATATTCCACATTGCGTGAGAGAATGGCAAAACTTGCAAATCAGGGTACTTCGGCCGGATCGAGTAACAACAACGAAACCATCCTAGGGCCATTGTTTGCAGGGAAATACTCTAACTTCCAGATTCAGCGAGATTACTTGAAGCGCCTGTCGGCTTCGGAACTCCCCGAGTATGGCTTCAAAACCTCATCATTCCGCCGTAATTACCATTAGTAATGGTTAGGCCGAATATCCTTTTGAGCCCCCAAGGGATCCGAAATACCCGATTTATTTTCAAGCAAACTTGAATTGGCGATATCTCCCTCCATAAAGTTCCAGAAGGACCCCTGGTTTTGCGAAGGCAGATTACGAGATGATGACCGGCGTTATGAGGGCACATTAGATATTGAAGAGGACCTGAACACTAGATAAGGCGGCCACCCGCATCTTATCACACCCATGGACAAGGCGTTTCCGGATTGACAGGCCATGCACGGATATACCCTTTCTGCTTTGCTGTTCTCTACCCATATCCGTCTTTTCCCTTCTGCTTACCTACAGCAGCATGTAGCTTATAGTATATATAGGGGCTTGGGGCGATGTTGTGAATTTGCTCCTTGCCGATTCTCCTCGACCCCCAATCCCGTTGCATCTGACCCCCTCTTGCTCGGCTTATTTTTTTACATCGGCGCAGTTTCGATGGAATCATTGTTTTAAGAGCCAAGTGGCAAGGGAAGGGGAAGGCAAAGAAATAGGAATCGGTGTTTTCTACGAGATGTTATCTATGCAAATCTCCAGTGGAGAGAATATTGTGACTGGACAAGAACTTACTGACTGACCGTTGCTTCTAGATGAACAATCTTATTCTCAGTTTTGAGGTGGCTGAGGATAGCCAAAGCTACTTCCTACTGCTAATTTGATTTATAGAACGGACAGATCCGGAAAACTCTAGTCTTCTCAACCAAATAACGGGTTACTTTGCTTTTTGTTCCCACTCTTCTAAGTTTCAGCAGAGTGGAAACAAAAAATATGTTTTCAGGTTCAAACTTTCCCTCGACAGGTGTCTTTTCACCGCCATTTTCTCACTGGATGCTCGACTGTATGCCGGGCTTCGGAGAGGAAAAACAATCAATAGATTATTCGCATATACTTATGTACAGTACCCCTTCTTTTTGCAATATCTTGGTATGAGTGGATTGACTGATCTTGAGGAAAAGGGGGTTGGCTTGGCTGGCTAGTATGTGTCACGAGCTAGCGCTCTTGCAAGGACTTAGGTAATAACGACGTTGTCTACTACTGTGAGAAGGGGGAGGGCTGGGGGATTCATAGTATCGTGGTTGTAGTGTTGCAATTATGATGTATTAGCGATGGAGGAAATGCTAGTGAACCTAACTGTGGATGACCTTACTATATATACATTGTGTGTGTAACTATACTATGACCGGGGGGTAGAGCTACAAGTAATACTATTACCTACTTCATAACCTAACTTACATAGAACACATTCTCTCTGTTTCTTTGCAGGGCACGCACTACCACATATACACGTCATAGTATAGCACACCGTACCTAACACAGCATCGTGTTCTACGTATTTACTGGCAGCTGACGTGTTTTCTCGAGCTGGGTGTACCGTATACGTGGTTGCCATACCGTGGGTTTGTTATGAATAAAGTATTGGGCAACCTCATTGTACCATGATACCAAGAAGTTCTCTCAATGACCAAGTGGTCATTGAGTCCCAATTCTGTATAATAAAGTTACCCCCCCCTCCCTGGCTGGGACGTAACAGAGTTTAGCCATCGATCGTTCATGGCCCAACTTGAACTGTCACGTTGGGTTAGAGCAACCAACTGATGAAAAACAAAAACGTCAATAATGACCAAGTGATCATTTTTATTGTGTTGCCGCACAAATACTACGAATGTCTATTATGGTCCGTGTGCGCTCCCAAAAACTAGAATGAGTCAACAGCTCTGAGAGCTTGGAAATAACGGACCACCTACTCTATTTTCTCTCTCTCTTTCTCTTTTCTTTTTCCTTTTTGTTTCTTAAAACTTACTCCTTTTATCGTAATATCATTACCTTCTAAACCTTTATTATATGTATGACGTCTCCTAACTGGCACGTAACAAACTAGTGATTTTACGTCTCTGCTGGAAGCTACAGGAACTACTAAGGGGTTGAAGATATTATTGTCTTATCGGGAAACAAAGGGGGTGTTCTCACTTATATACAAATCACGGTATCAGAATTATTTGGCGTTCTGGTATCTAACACGAAGCTCTCGTGATTACTGAAGTTGTATTGCCTGCCAGAAGCAGAACCTCTGTTCCAAAGATTAATTATCATATATAAAAAGAAAAAGGGGGGTTGTTATAATATTAATAACGCTCTTTGTGAGAGTGCTTGTGTTTGTTTGCTTACGCGTGACCTAAGATTATAACAATTGGTGCTAGACCACGTCGAAAGAACCTATCCTTCGGGTAGTTCCCGTGTGACATATGTGGAATTAACTTAAAAAGAGAAGTTGGAGGAGGGAGTTAGCCATATAAGAGCATACGATTTTGTCTCGGCATAGAGCATAAGTTTGCAGAGAACACGCATGGTTTCGTACCATGGATCACCTATTATCCGATAGAGGTCGGGATATCTTGTTGTGGCAGCCACAGAATGATTCCGATATTAGAGGTTGAGAAGACACCCTTTTGTAACATTCACAACACAATTTCGCCTCTGATAAACTGCTTTATTTGTTTTCATTCGAACACCCGTAGATCTGCCTAGTAATTTCGAACTAATATATTGTTGTTGGTTACCTTGAAACATGACTCACATCATACGTAAAATTCAGAAGTCATGGTAACAAATCTGAGAATACTAAATCAGCTGAACTCGTCAATAGTGAGCTTATTATATTTCAAAGAAAAGTGAGATGTATTTAAGAGCCTGGTATTTCCTGTGTGGGTTGGCCGTGTCTATCTCTCATCAAGCTTCAGCGAGAACATTTTATCATAGTAACTCAAACGTGATCTGAACAGCTCATTCTCCAATGGCCAATACAACCCAGCAGCCATGCAGCGGCTGCGAATGCACCAGGCCCGCCTCCAAGCAGGATACATGTCAACTTTGCGGAGAGAGTTGGTTTACCTGCGAGTGGTGTGCCCCATGTATTAAATACTTCCATGACGAGAGCTGCTCAAGTTTATACGCTACGATGCGGCGACACTTTGAACAGATATTGAATAATCACCAGGCTGTAGAGGCCCAGAATTTACTTTTGCACATAGAATTCCATCCCGCTCTTATTGAGCAGAGGAGAGATTACATCATTGAGTAAGTAACCTACTTTTCTACCATGAAGATATTTTCGCACATGATAACAAAAAATCACAAGATCCGTTGTATATGAAATGGCTCGCAGGGGACTGCTGACCTACCATAATCTTGAGCTTCTTTTTGGCTTTCCTTTCCTCATGACCTGGGCGTTCATTACGGCCGCAGATGGCCGTCACTACATACTCTACTTAACAACTGAAGGTACAAACGAAATGATAACAATCAACCTGGGTCAAATCGCTACTAGCCTCCAGTAAAAAACTGATACATCACCGCCGTCTTTGTTATTGTTGCGTGGAAAAAACAAAACCGCAAGTACTTACGATAGATGACCTTCTGTACGTTTACAAACCGGTTATCCGCCAAGATCAAGAGGGATACACTATGTCATGTTCTATCTTCTTACTCGGTACCTTGACAAAGGACATCGAAGATAGTACGGAATTGCCATAGGCTCTCAACGATAGTGTGCCGAATGCACATATTTGGAGGTGAATGGAAACAGCTATTTTTCCTTTTTTTTTTCTTTCTTTATTTGGGCAGGAGTTATATCACATAGATTATGGTAACCTTGGGGCTCGCATTACTTGAGTCAATGTGTCGTTGGTTGTATTCTAGGAAAAGATCGGAAGCTGGGATTGATTTATTTACAGGAGGATAGTGTATCCAGCATCGAGCCTATTGAATACTTGCTATATACGGCTGTATTTTCTCATAATCGTTTGACTTAGGATTCTGAGAGTAGTTTCCGGGCTAGTCTATATTAAACTCTTCGTCCTGGATTGTACCAGAAGTTCTAATTTCAAAGGAGAGAAGGATGAACTTTTCATCTTTCTAGTTTGTTTGTTTGTTTGTTTTATGGTTTATTAACGTCTGGGTTGGAGTGGCGTATGCCTCTCTCTCCTGCAACCTCCCTAGGGGTATAGGACGTTGCAAGCTATAAGTGTAGCTATCTACATTTAATAAGCTATTCCTTCCTTCAAATACTTATTATTCCATAATTAATAGCCATTGCCTGCTAGTTTTGCTAATTTGCTGCTATATGATTTCATTTTACTTAATTCTTTTAAGGAGCTTTAAAAAGATTTTTATTTTATTTTTAATAGTGCGAAATACATGTGCTATTTACATCTTTACGACATACCGTACTGTGTATAATCTAGTACTTAGGACTTATGTAGCACGAGTCCCTTGCGTCGTGGTCCTTGTCGCTCACTTCAGCAGACCAGACATGATATCCTACCAACAACATAGAGACACTTCGTTTCCAGCAGTTTAACCGCCACTGACTTGTTTTCTATCGCCCTCAAGATGTCTGGCCCAGTCCCAGTCCCAGTCCCAACGAAGTCCCCGGAAACAAGAGCGACGTTTCGCAGTTTTCTCTACCGCCAGTTTTTCATTACCCCGCCTCTACCGACTGATGTAGACCTTCGAGGCAAGACAGCTATCGTGACTGGGTCTAACACTGGCATCGGCCTCGAATGCGCCCGACAACTTCTGGACTTGAATCTAAGCAAACTAATCATCGCTGTGCGCAATGAGTCAAAGGGGCAGGAAGCAAAGGCCAACCTTCTTTCTGGTCGTCAAATCGAGCCTGATGCCATTCTTGTCTGGAAGCTTGATATGGAGTCGTATGACTCTATAGCCAGATTCGTCGAGAGTGTGAAAGGCTTAGACCACCTGAACATCGCTGTTCTAAACGCTGGTATTATGAACCAGAAGTACCACCTGGCAAAGACTACTCAGCATGAACAAACAATTCAGGTTAATGTATTGTCAACTGCTTTGCTCTCTATCCTTCTACTTCCGCTTCTCAAGGCCAGGTCTTTATCCGAGCCTGGACGCTTGGTTGTTGTGACATCGGACATGGCATCTTGGGCCAAGTTCAAAGAAAAGGGCGTTACACCTCTTCTACCAACCCTGGACCTACCAGAATACTTCGATGTACCTGAACGCTATTGTGTATCCAAAGTTATCGGCCAGCTTTTTATATCCGAACTTGCCAAGAGGGTACCGCCTGAAGCTGTTCTCATCACCATGCCTAACCCGGGTCTTTGTTATGGTACCAAACTCGGAGTCCTTCCCGGGGGAAGTTTTCTTGACACGATCGCATCATATATCAAGCGGATCGTTGGCCGTTCCCCATCTGTCGGGGCTCGAACACTCACGGACGGAGCAGTTAATCACGGAGCAGAGGCACATGGGCACTATTTAGAAGATTGCAAGATTGAACCGTAAGTTGACTAAATATCGCAATATCACGATGCATTGCCAAGTCTACTGCCTAACGCGAATGGAAATAGTAAAGCGCCATTGCTCTATGAACCCGATGCTGAAAGTCTCGGTCAAACCCTGTGGAAAGAAATAATGTCGGAATTGGCATTCAAACACGTTGAAGAGGTTGTAAAGGAGCTTGAGGGGCGGTAGAAGGATTATCACACTATTGACTACCTAGATTGGCCTGAGGAGTTTGAATTAGTCCACGATTTTACCTTTACTCCAGCGAAACAATGCTCTCATACTCAAGTAGGTTTCGGATCTATCGTAGTTATGGGTGTGTGTATGCAAATTCAAATGCTGATAAGTCTAAGTAAGGGGTATGATCAAAAATGGTACCATTTCAGACACTTGCTCAATAATAAGTACTTAATAAGTAAATATAACCAGGATACAAACAGAATCGGGGGCTAAAGATAGGGTATTAAGATAATATTTTCAGAGCTCTAGAACGATCCATGGTAAAACGCAAAGTGATATCCTTTAGACATCGATTTCGCCCCAAACAGGATATTTTAGTGTACCTACTACCTCCTGTGTTTGTCACATATTAATGCTACCTAGTTATAACAACACATGCAGAACAACAAATGTAACATAAATGGAAACGAAAACTCGGGGAGAATGGAAGGAAACGAGTGTGGCAGTGTGGGAGATGTAAAGTTGTTGGTTTTGTCTAAATTCAATACAGCCCTTCTCCCCTCTTGTGCAGGCCACTGTGCAGAACTCCGACAGCGTCAGCTGGTGCCACGCACCACGTTAAAATAAAGCTGTGTCCTATGCAGCTATCTGAGATACCTTGAGGTAAGATTATGTAGGTACTCTGCTCCCTGCTCCCCTTACCTCCCTGTATTACCACACCTGTCAGCTTCCTACCTTCTACCTAGGTAGTGCTGATGGGGCACCTTACAACCCGTTTCTCCCGTTTACATTTTGAAATATTGTCGACCTAAAATACCTCCTTTATTTATATTTCTGTCTCCAGAAGTGACCTCCTATCATGTTGTTCAACTACAACACTTTTGTGATGGCATACAGCCAAACCCCTATATTTATCCTAGCTACGTTGGTGACATATGTAAGCATCTAACTTCGGTGAAAACACCAAGATAATTTATATTGCTAACAAGGCATTGAAGTTAGCAATATTCATTACATACCAAGTTTTCTTTCACCCTCTATCTAAATATCCGGGTCCTCTACTTGCTAAGTTTACCGAGTCGCGTATCGGGTTCCATGCCTTTAAGAAACGTCTACACCTGAGATTATGGCAGGATCATCTTGAATATGGTGAGTGAATGGAACCATCAATCTGTGTACAAGGGGTTGATCCAAAATCGAACATGCTAATCATTATCCAAGGCCAAGTTGTAAGAGAGGGCCCCAATAAACTAGTATTCAGTACCGTTGCCGCCGCCCGAGGTAAGAATTGATCAATTATTTGCATGCTCATTTTAATTTATTTAACGGTTCTGGTGAAAGATATTTACCAAACGGATCGCACAACGAAGCCCAAGGCATATGTGGCCTTAGGGCCCGGGTTGACCACCTACAATGTCTTCACTGCAACAAACAATCACTTGCATCGAATCAGACGGCAACTCATTGGGAGGGTTCTGACAGACCGTTCTATGCGAGCTTTTGAGCCGACTATAATAGAGCAAATCGACATCTTTATTGGAAATCTCCTAGTGTCGGCCCAAAACTCACAGACTCTCGACATGACAGAAGAGACCAGACGATTAGGTCTCGACATTGCCGGCCTTCTAGCCTTTGGCTATGATCTCCATCTTCAGACAAAAGAGAGTCATCGCTTCATGCTCACCATGCTCACGGAAGGCACCTTTTGGAGCAGTGTTTTCCTCCATTTCCCTGCATCTCGAAGATTTCGTCTCGGGTTGATCGCAGTCAAAACCTTTCGAAAGCTACACGAACCATATTTGTCACTTATGCAAAAGATGATAAAATCTCGTATGGCAGAGAAAACCGATGCGAAACATGATCTTTTCTCGCATATTGCGGATGCTCTCAATACAGACACTGAGTCGGGTGGCCTTCGTGATAGCGAACTTTGGGCAGAAGCAAATCTCTTCCTTACGGCTGGTAAGTAATTAATCTAACTAAGCTTCTTAAAGTTGTTAAGGATAGTAGAATCTGACTTCGAACCAGCTGGTGACACGATAAAAACCGCTTTGAGCTCTACATTTTTCTATCTATGTCGCGATACACGTGTTTATCAAGAGCTAGCTGCCGAGATTCGCTCCGCATTCAAAGGTGCAACTGAGATCAATAGCTCGGGAGTAGCTAAATGCAAGTATCTTCGTGCATGTATCAATGAAGCATTGCGTATGTCACCCCCGGCCCCAGGTGTACTGTGGAGGGAGCAAGCCCCAGAAACTAGTAACCAGCCCTTGGTTGTCGACGGTCAGGTGATCCCGAAAGGTACTATTATTGGTGTGAATATATATTCACTGCATCACAATGATGAATATTTTCCCGATCCATTTATATACCGCCCCGAACGTTGGCTGGAAGATTCCGACCCGGAGGCAAAAAGGCTTATGCGAGAAGCCTTCATGCCATTTTCCAATGGTCCGCGTGGATGTGCGGGAAGGTCTATGGCGTTTCTAGAAACTAGTCTAGTGATTGCCAAGACATTGTGGTATTTTGACTTCGAAGCCGCTCCAGGAGATTTGGGAAAGGTTGGTGAAGGGCATTCTAGTATGGGGCTAGGAAGGGAGAGACGAGAGGAATTTCAACTTTTCGATACTTTCTCGGCAATGCATGAAGGACCATATCTAATATTCAAACCTCGGGAAGACTATTGGAAAAATATCAAGTGATTGGAGATTGTATCTGGCACCCATTGTATTGAATATTAGCTGTTCTTTACTCTCTTACTCGTCCTATAGCCCCCCCCTGGCATATTGAAACTACCATGAATATTAGCATTCTTTTACGAAATATTTCAGGAATAGCAATCAGTAATCATTCATACAATTCCAATCCCACGACGTGAGTCAAAAGTGCAAGACATAATGATGTGCATGGAAACAACACTGCCAGCCTATGTTATCAAGTAGTCAATATCGAATTCACAAGTGATGACGAGAAGTTCCATATGGGAGATACGGGCCTAGGGGAAGATACAAAGGTGGAAAGTATAGTATACTGAAAGGGGTGAGGCAGGAACCGATGTAAAACCAAGATCTTAACATCCACACCCTATCACGGTCGACATTGCCGTACCGGACGCCACTAAAGAGAATCCAGTAACAGAAGTGACTTGTGCGAGTGAACCCGAGAGGTGGCTTGGGAGAGGAGGAGGTCGTAGTTCGGGGATAGAGTTAAGCTAATAGCCACAGGTTATTAGCATTCGCTTTTTAGCTTGACAAAATTATTATCACCTACGTCCTATACAGAGAGATTACCTAGTGGCATTAATTGCAAGGCATTACGTTCTTCAGTCTGAGTAGAAAGTTTTGAACCAGACCTTTTCTGGGAAAGGGATAGCGGGATCTCCCCAACCGCACGTCGCACCCCGTCCGTGCCCCAGAGCTCCAGCTCCTGATAGATCGTACTAGCTGATCTAGTGAACTTACATGCAAGAATTTCCCCCCTATTAACCAACACATCTAACTTCACGGGCTGGTCGGCAGACCAAAGGTGCCCAAAAATACATCAATTTGATTCGCGACTTTGATGTGGCTAGGTTAAGAGCCACTGCTGAAAAAATTTTGTTTATTCCATCAGACTCACCAAAGATTTGTCGTATACTTGAATGCGAACCCTATTATTTGAGACGATAGTGAGGGAAATGATGAAGTGTATTAGTCCAAGAGAGAACCTAGAGAAAGCATAAGCCCGCTAAGTACCATCCATCCACACCTTTGTAAATACCCCTACATTAAAAACACTAAATCACATATAAACTACTTTATTACTAACTACTTTACTTACACGTATAAAATTTATTTTTAATGCTATTTATAAGCAGTAAAACTAGTATGTAAATTTAAAATTAAAGTTTTTTACGTAATTTTTTTAAAAAGTTTTTACGCAAAAACTATAGTAAAATTAGTGTTATAAATAACTTTATTTTTAACTATTTATAAAATATTATACTTTTTTTAGTTTTTTTTACGATAATTTTATTAAACTTTATTTATTTTTTATTATTTTAAAATGCTTTTATATATAAACATTAATTTAAAGCGTGCTATTTATAATATTAAGTAAAAGTACTTATTTTTTAAAGTTACGATTATAAAACGTAATATTTTTTTATAACTTTTTTTAATTACTTTTATAAATAATAAAGCTTATTAAGCTATTATATATAAATAAAATTAATATGTAAGCAAAAAAAAAGTTTTATTTATTAAATTTTACGTTAAAAATTTTTAAGTTTTGCTTTATTTTATAACGTAATTTATAAAATTATGCAATAACTTTTTTTTAATAATAAATATTAAAAAAAATAAGCTATAATTAAATTAAACGCTTTATATAACAAAATTTAACTATTTAAATTAAAATAAACTGCAAAATAAAAGTATTTAAGTTTAATATTTTTATTTTTAAAGCTATAAATTAATATTTTAATATATATAAAAAAATATAAAAAAATTTAATTTAAATTAACTTTAACGTAAATAAAAAAAGTTTAATAATTAACTATAATTTATAATTTATTTTAAAGTTTATTTTAATAATTTTATTAATTATTTTATTAAAAATTAATAGCTTAATTTTTAAAACTTTTAAAATTTATAAAGCTTTTATAAAAAATTTGTAATTTTATTTTTAAATTTTATTTATTAAGTATATTAATATAATAAATTAAATGTTAACTTTTAAAATTATTTTTAAAAGTAAAGATTTTTAAACTTTATAGTTTATTAAAAAATTTAAAAATATAGTAAATTAATATTTTATATGCTTAAAAAATAAATAATTTAATGGTTACATAATAAAAACAAAAAGCTACCATGTATTTTGCACATAAATAAGTTGCGCTTTTTTGCGCAATTTTAATTAAATAGTTCTTTTTTTAAACACGAATATATAACTGTTTTTTATATTTATTATTATTTTTATTTTTTTTAGTATGTATACTTACTAACATTAATTAATATTGCTAAATATATAGCAATATAGATTTATAAAGTAAAAGTTTTTTAAAATACTTTATATTTTTATTTAAAAGCACAGCAATTTAAAATAAATATAAAAAATTACTAAACTATTAAATTATTAAACTATTATTAATATTTTATACTTTTATTTAAAAACATAGCAGGATAAAATATGGCAGTAGCAATATTAGCATTTTTTTTATATGTTAAATAAACAAGCTTTTTAAGTATTTCGTTTTGCAACGTATAACTCGTATTTTTTTTTTTTTAAAAATAACGATTTATATTACCTTCATTTTTAAAACTATTATTATTTACAATGTTAAGCAACGGTTAATTAAGCCTTTTAACTTAAAAAACTTAATAATAATAACAGCAATTTTAAAAAAAATAATAAAAAATTATTAAAAATAATAATATAATAGCTTTAAAAAACTTAAACTAATTATAAAAGCTTATAATATTATTACTTATAATAAATTAAAGCGTTTTTTAAGTTTTTAACTTTTAAGTATTAAAATAAAAAACCTTTAATTATATAATTAATATTTTATAATAAAAAGCAATATAAGCGCTAATTTTTATATAAAATATTAAAAATAACAATTTTTATTTAATGGCTTTTATATTTAAAAAAGCGTTAATAAAATATTAAAAACGCTTTAAAAGATTTAAATAATATAATTTTAAACAAATGTTACAATAACTGATAGTTGCATAATAAGGACAGGAAGTCACCATGTACCCCGCATATAAATAAATTGCGCTTTTTTACGCAACCTTAATGTTAGTAAGTGTACGTATTAAGAAAAATAATAATAAATGTAAAAAATAGTTATATATTTATGTTTAAAAAAAGAATTATTTAATTAAAGTTATGTAAAAAAGCGCAACTTATTTATATGCAAGGTATATAATAACTTTTTATTTTTATTATATAATTATTACTTACTTTATTTTTTTTTGCAAAAAAATTGCAAACTTATTATACTATTTTCGTTTAATTTATTTTTTTAGTTTAATTACAATTTAATTTTTTTTAATTAACGTTTTTATTGCTTTATTAAGTGCTATTTTTATTATTGCATTTATTAAGTTATAATTTTTATAAATTTATTAAATATTATTAATTTTTTTATTTTTATATAACTATTATAAAACTATTAAATTAATTATAAATTTTTTTTTATTAATAGTTTTTATTTATATAAAACATTAATATAAAAAAAATAAATTAATATAAAAAATAAAGAAAATTTTTAAGTAAAATATGCAGTTTATAATTATATTAAGTATTTAATATATTATGTATTTAACATTAAACCTTTAAACCATTTTATAAATTTTATTTATAAGCATATTATATATTACTTATTTATACTTAATAAATAATTAATAAATTATATTACTTATAATTTTTAATTTATTATTTTATATAATAAGTTTTTTATTTTTTAATATAATAAAGTACTTAATTTATAAACTTATATTTTTATTATTAGTAAATAAACCATTTATAAATATATATAAGTAAAAGTTTTTTAAGTTAAAAAAAATAAAGTTAAAACTACGCTTTTTATTAATTATTTATTATTAAATTTAAATATTTAAAACTTTAGCTTTTTTAATATTAAGTTTTATATATTATATAATTATTAAGTAGTTAAAAGCTACTTTTAATTAATAAATAAAAAAAATATAAGCTTTTTAAGCTTTTTGCTTTATATATTTTTTAATTATGTTAAAAGCTTTAAAATTTAACAATTTTAATTTTTTAGCTTAACTTTTTTATTTAATTAAAATATTATACTTTTTTTTATAAACTATTAAGCACAATTTATTAAAGTTTTTAATTGCTTTATTTTTTAATATTTTTTAAAAACGTACTTTAATATTAGTTTTAATTAATACTTTATTTTTTTTTTTTAAAAATTTTAAAGTATTAATATTTAGCGTATTATTAATTTATAAGCTTATTATTTTAAAAAGTTATTTTTTCTTTATAATTAATAAATAAAAGTTAAAAACTAACGGTTTTATTTTTAATTCGTATTAATAATGTTTTAAATATATTTTAAATTAATATATACTTAATTTTATAAGTTTATATAGTAACTTTATAACTTATAGCAGCATTTTTTTAAAATATTTATTTTTTAATTCTAATAATAAATATATAAAAATTACACGTTATATTAAAGTTTTTAACTATATATATGCTATTATAATGTTACAAATTATAATTTTTATACTTTATTATTAAAGCATTAATATTAAAGCTATTATTAACTTTTAACTTACTTTTTAAATAATTAAAGCATATATTATAATAAATGTTTTATTTAAGTTTTTATATTTTTATACTACTAATTTAAACTTTTTATATAAAGCAGCTATATTTTTTTTCTTAATTTCTTAAACTATTTATAATTTAAACATTGTAGCTTTTTAATAAACTGCTTTATTGTACATAATAAGTTATAAAATGCTATTTATAAATAATGTATTTAATTTTATAAAGTTTAATGCTTTATATAGTTTTTTAAAAATTACAATCTTTTTTTTAAACTAAAGTTTAAATGTTAAAGCTAAATCGTTTTTTTTTTTTATGTTTATATAAATAATATTTTAAATATACATAATATTTAATTTTTTTTTAAAAATTACTTTATAATTTTTAAAGTTAAACTATTACTTAAATAATTTAACTATTAAGTTTTATAAAAGTTTTAAATTTTTTTAAGTTAAATATATAGCTTAATATATAAGCTTTTAAACGTAAAAGTTTTACTTAACGCGTTAAATATTATAGTTACTTTCTTATTTATAACTGTTAAAACTTTATAAAGTTTTTTTTACTTGCTTTTTTTTTTATAAATTAAAACGTTGCTATTTAAAAGTAATAATTTTAATAATATTTTTTATATATTAAAGCTATTTTAAATATTTATAATATTTTTTATTAACTTTTATACTTTAATTTTTTTAATTTTTATTATTATATTTTAAACTGCAATTACTTTTTATAACTATAAAAGTATTAAAAGTAAGTTTATGTTAATTTTTAAATATGCTTTAAAAATTAAAAGCATAAACATTAAGCCGTTAAGGTTTATTATATTGTTAACGGCTTTAA
Organism: Camillea tinctor; assembly: GCA_022578605.1. Lineage (NCBI taxonomy): Eukaryota > Fungi > Ascomycota > Sordariomycetes > Xylariales > Graphostromataceae > Camillea > Camillea tinctor. The sequence continues at coordinate 81,232 of MU394160.1, forward strand.
TTGCTATTTATAGTTAAAATACTTTAAAGCTTTATACTTTTTTTAAAATAATTTTATATGCTTTTTAAATAAGTTTATAATATTTTTTAACTTTTTTAATAAATTAATACGCTTTTATTAGTACTTGCTTACATATAATTTTTATAAATTAAGCTTTATTTTAAAATTTAATATTATTAAAATTAATTTTAGCATTATATATAATAATATTTAATAAGCTAAAATAAGTGTTAATTTAACATTTTTTAAAAGCTTTTTATATTTTTTTTATTAAAATAGTTCTTAAAAATTAAGCTGTTTAAAAGCTAATTATTATATTAATAACATATAAAACCGATTTTTTATTAAAATATATAATATTAATAATAACTTTATAATTAAAGTTTATTTTAAAGTTTTTAAAATTAAACTTAAACTTTTAAAATGCTTTATTTTTAATTTAATAATAATAATAAAACTTATTAATCTTTTTAATATTTTTAATATTAACCTTATATTTTGTTTTATTTAAAAAGTTATATAATTTATTTACAAATAAGTAATTAAATTAAGTATAAATATAATAAAGCTTTATTTTTATAAAATATATTACTTTATTTAATTAAAATTATAAATATTTTTATTTATAAATAATATTTATAATTATTTTATTTTTGCATATTAATTAATTAATAACATTATTAAAGTATACTTTTAAACAGTTTATGTTTTTAAAACATAATAAAAATAGCGTATTTACTTTTATAACGTAAAAGTTTATATAGCTAAATAAAATATTTACTATTATTATACTTAATAACTTTATTAGTTTTTTATTTTTAAAACGTATATTTACTTTATTTATTTAATTATTATTTATTTTTAAATATTTATTAAAATGTTTATTAATTAAAGCTTAATATTGTTTTTTTTTAACTATAAATATTTTTATTGCTTTTATATTAAGCATAATATTTTAAAATATAGTTTTTACATATTAATTAAAAATAAAAGTAATGTTAATATTAAAAATATTAATTATTAAATTTATTATTTAATAAATTAATTTAACTTAATATTAAAATGTTTAATTATATAAATAAACTACTGTTATGTATTATTTATTTTTTTATACATTTTATTTATATATATTTTGTTTTTTAATTTTTAATTCTAAAATTGCATTTTTAATTTTTTTATAATCTGCTAAAAATATTGCATAATTTCCCTTACTTTGCCCTTTTTAGTTTTTTTATTATAACTTTACATTTTTTTACTTTTGCTTAAAATGTTTAATTAACTAATACTTTTTTTTTTTATATACTTAATATTTACGCTTTTATATCTTTATTTATTATTTAAAATAATACTTATTACCTTTATTATTGCAATAATATTTACAATTAATATAAAATTAATAAGTTTTATTATTATTATTACTATTGCTTTTTTTAATTATAAAATATTAATAAACACTTTTAATATTTTTATAAATATTAATAAATGCTTTAAGCTTATTAGCTAAATTTTTAAATCGATATATTAGCTTAAAAAATATATATTATAATTAAAAAACATTATAATATATTTAATATATAATTATAATTAATTATTACTTTTTTTAAAACTTTAACCTTAATACTTTTTAGCAAAAAAATAGTTTATTTAATATAATTTAAAATATTTTTAAATTAGTTTTATTTTTATTAATTTTTTTTGCTTTTATGTTAAAAAATGTAATTGCTATTTAGTTGTAATAATATTAAACCTTATTTTATTTTATATTAAAATAACGTTTTATTGCAAAATACATATTAATAAAACACTAATACTTTAATATATTATAAAAAAAATATATTACTGCTTAACTCGTTAAAATTATTAAAAATATAATATAAAATTAACTTTGCTAAATTTTAATTATATAATACACATTTAAAAAAAACTTAAACTTATTTTTAAAAATATTATATAATTTTTTTATATAATTATTTTTTTTATTTCATACTTTTTTAAACTGCTTAATAATTATAAAAAAGCATATGTTATTTATAATCCTTTTTAAGGAAATTATATAATAAAATTACCTTTTTTAATTTTTAATTAGTATATATATTTGCTTATATTTATTACCTTTAAAAATAAACAGTTAACTTGTTAAAAAAAAAAACCATAACCTTTAAAGTCTTATATAAGCCCTTACTTTCTGTTTAAGTAGTTTAAAAAAAGTAATTAATATAAAAAACCTTAAAAATATTTTTATTTTAAAAAAATATATAAGTATAATAATTATGCATTTAAAAATACGGCGCTTTTTTAGCCTTAATTACCTCTTATAAGTTAAAAAGGTAAAAAAAAAAAGTAAAAAAAATATATTTAAATAGCAAAATTAAAAAGTTTAATAGCATAAATAATATCGCTATATACATTGCAAAAAAATTACAAACAATGCAACTATTTAATAATTTTAAAGTCTATTACGCCTAATATTAAAAATCAAATAAAAAAATTACTATAAATAAATTAATTATCTTAAAATCGTAATCTTACCTTCTTACTAATAATAAGTAATTTAACATAATTATTTCCATAAAAGTTTAAAATATTAATTTAAAATTATGCACCAAAGTTTTTAAATTAAAATGTATTATTTAATAAAGTTAAAAAAAAAAAATAAAATCACAAAGCCATTTCTTTTCTTTTTTATAAAGCTTAAAAACAATTATTCTTTATATTAACTAATAAAGCTATTTTTTTTTAACCTTATATAAGTTTTTTTTATATTAAAATAATATTAACAAAATTTCTTATCTTACTAATATATTAAAACGTGCTACATAATTACCGTTAACTTTACTAACATAAATACCTTATTTTATTATAGCCATATAAAGTATAAATTAAAATTGCTATAGTATTTATTTAAAATCATATTATTTAAATCTTTTAAAGCGTTTTTAATATTTTATTAACGCTTTTTTAAATATAAAAGCTATTAAACAAAAATCGTTATTTTTAATATTTTATATAAAAATTAATGCCTATATTACTTTTTATTATAAAATACTATTTTTATAATTAAAAGTTTCTTATTTTAATACTTAAAAGTTAAATGCTTAAAAAACCCTTTAATTTATTATAAGTAATAATGTTATTAATTCTTATAATTAATCTATATTTTTTAAAGCTATAGCATCTTTATCTTCGATAATTTCTTATTAATTCTCTTTTTAAAACTATTGTTATTATTATTATTGCTAAGTTCTTTATATTAAAAAACCTAATTAACTATTACCTAATATTATAAATAATAATAGCGCTAAAAACAAAAATAATATAAATCGTTATTTTTAAAAAAAAGGAAAATATAAGTTATATATTACAAAACGAAATATTTAAAAAACTTGTTTATTTAACATAAAAAAAATGCTAATATTGCTACTACTATATCTTATCCTGCTATGCCTTTAAATAAAAATATAAAATATTAATAATAGTTTTTCGTATTTACCTTAAATTGCTATGTTTTTAAATAAAAATATAAAGTATTTAAAAAAATTTTTACTTTATAAATCTATATTACTATATATTTAGCAACACTAATCAATATTAATAAGTATACATATTAAAAAAAATAATAACAAATATAAAAAACAATTATGTATTTATGTTTAAAAAAGAAACTATTTAACTAAGGTTACGCAGGAAAGCGCAACCTATTTATGCGTAAGGTACATAGTGACTTCCTGTTCTTATTATGCAACCATTACTTAATTAAATAATTCCTTTTTTAAATATAAATATACAATTGTTTTTCACACTTGTTATTATTTCTATCTTTTTTAATACATACACCTACTAACAATAACTTTAATTTACATTTTATACAGCTATAATAAAATAAGGTATTTATATTAATAAAGTTAATAATAATTATATAGCACATTTTAACGTATTAATAAAATAAAAAATTTTACTAATATTACTTTAATATAAAAAAAATTTATATAAAGTTAAAAAAAATAGCTTTATTAATTAGCATAAAAAATAATTGTTTTTAAGTTTTATAAAAAAAAGAAAAAATAACTTTACAATTTTTTTTTTTAATTTTAATAAATAATAAGTTTTAACTTAAAAACTTTAATGCATAATTTTAAACTAATATTTTAAACTTTTATAAAAATAATTACGCTAAACTATTTATTATTAATAAAAAAATAAAATTATAACTTTAAAATAATTAACTTATTAATAATAATTTTTTTATTTAATTTTTAATATTAAGCGTAATAAACTTTAAAACTATTAAATAATTGCATTATTTACAATTTTTTTACAATATATATAGCAATATTACTTATGCTATTAAACTTTTTAACTTTACTACTTAAGCATATTTTTTTTTTTTTTTTTTTTTTACTTTTTTAAATAATTATAAAATTAAACAATATAGCTTATATAAAATATTCTTTATATTAAAAAAATTTTAATATAAGTAATAACCTTTTTTTTTTTCTTAAAAATATATTAAAAAATATATTTTTAAATACAATCCCGTTTATAATATTAAAATGCCACGTTAATAAATTATACTTTTTTAATATTTTTTTTTATATTTATACTTTATTAAACTTTAATATATTTATAATTATATTTACTTATAAAAAGTAATTAAAGCTAAAAAAGCATTATACTTTTAAATATATAATTACTATATTTATATATTTTTAAAGCTTTTTATATTAATTACTTTTTTTAAGCTATTTAAACAAAAAATAAAAGCTTGCATAAAACTTTAAAAGTTATAGTTTTTTTTTTAACGAATTAACTGCTTATTTTTAAAAATAATAAATATAAATAAGCATACATATTAATTAAAAATTAAAAAAAGCAATTTTATTACATAATTTTTTTAAAAAGAATTGCAAATAATATATATTTTTTTATAATTATAAAGCAATTTAAAAAAGCATAAAATAAAAAAAATAATTATATAAAAAAATATATATAACATTTTTAAAAATAAATTTAAGTTTTTTTTAAATATGTGCTATATAATTAAAATTTAGCAAAACTAATTTTATGCTATATTTTTAATAATTTTAATAAGCTAAACAATAATATACTTTTTTTATAATATATTAAAATATTAATGTTTTATTAATATATATTTTGCAATAAAACGTTATTTTAATATAAAATAAAATAAAGTTTAATATTATTATAATTAAATAGTAATTATATTTTTTAATATAAAAATAAAAAAAGTTAATAAAAGTAAAATTAATTTAAAAATATTTTAAATTATGCTAAATAAACTATTTTTTTATT